>JAULCF010677801.1:0-10233 GCA_032361265.1 Devaleraea mollis | reverse complement strand
CTCTTCCAGTTTTCGGCTTCCGGCCCAACTTGGCGAGGATTCTCCCAGCAGGTGGGTGAGATCTCGCCAAGTTGCTTTTCTGCGATGAGAGTGTGGCCCCGGTCCGTCAGCGAGCCGGCATCGCCTCGATTGAGCGAAGCGGGCTTGGCTGTCCAGTGAGCAGCTCGAATGCTTCGGCGCGCTTTTGCAGGAGTGCCTCTCCGAACCTGCTCGAGCAAGAGTTCCTCGATGCGAGCCTCGCCAAGGGCTCGGCCGATGATGAGGCGGCTCGACGAGGTGTTCAACGTCTGCGGCAACTGCTGACGATTCCTGCTGTCGTAGCAGCGTTGGTCTTGGTGGCCGGTGCTGTCCACGAGCTGGTCAGCGAGAGGTGCGAATCGTGGTTCTGAGTGCGGACCAGGACACCGTGTGGGCCCGCAACTGCAGAGCGACGCCGTGGCCGAGCTCATGGAGGCGGGGTACGCGGCAGAGTTGTTCAGCCTCGGTGGAGCCAATCATTGGACGCCAGTCTTCCGTCACCCTCGGGTTTGAACGCATCCGACGCAATGCGCAATGCAGGATCCAACGCTGTCATCGGCGTTGCCAAGACCCTCGAGCTCAACCCACAGATGGTCATGTGGGATCCAACGCAGGCCGACATCGGCGATCCGACGGACCTCGCAGCTTCCGATGCTCGCACGCTCTACTTCGATGGAAGCAGTTGGGCCGACTTCGTTGTCGGTGAAGGAATCCTCACCGAAGACCAGCTTGATCCGTCCTACGGCGGCGCCCCTGATCAGTTCATCGAGGCCAACGGAGCATCCAACAGGGCTTCGCGACGAACGAGATCTATAAGTACGAGAACAGCATTGCGTGGAAGGACGGAGCGCCGGCCGACGGCGAGTTCTTCTTGATCCACGCTCTCGGCTTCGAGGACTATCCGGTGATGTACCCGGTTCGCACCGATCGCTTCGAGGAGCTGGCCCCGTGCCTCGAGTTGGTTGTTCCGGTCCTCGCTCAGTCCTGGGTCGACTTCTTGAACGAGCCAGGTCCGACCGGTGACGCACTGATTGAAATCAACGTCGGATATGACACGTTCTGGCAGGTCTCCGAAGGCATCAACGACGAAGCCATGCGTCTCTTCTTCGAAGATGGGTTGCAGCGAAGAGCGCCGATGGCAGCCGGCTGCGTCTGGCCTCGGCCGAAGGAGAACGCTTCTATGCCTACACGATTCGATTTGATCACGGTTGATGCCGTTGAACCTCGCGAGACGGCTGCGCCGTTCATCGAGCGAAGTGACTTTCGCATCGAACTCGATGAGGACGACGGGCGCTGGTTGGTGCTGGCGTCGCCGACGCAACTACAGCGGTTGGGGTTGCAACGAAGCGATCACCGCGAGGTGGCTGCACGCAAGGGATCGCTCGACGATGTGCTGGGCGGCGGTCTGACTCTCGAAGTCGCTGACCCGACAACAACGGCAGAGTTCTTCCGGGCCGCATTCGGTCTTGCCGGGCAGGTCACCGCTTGGAACTCGATGGCAGGCCCGTGTTGAGGCTGGTGCAGGGAACGCCACAGCCCTCGAATCTGCATCTCGATCCGGTTTGCGCACTCGACGAGTTCACTGGTGAGGTCGAACGACTGCACGACCTGGGTGCGACCCGGATCGGTCCGCACCATTCCGTTCATTGGGGCGAGTCGCAGATCTTCGCCGGGCGGGGCGGAGGCATCTTCTGCCTGAATGCCGACTCCAGCTGAAGAGCTAACTGCCGCAACCCCCGGGCTTACGATCTTGCCACCAGCTGGTCGGCGAGATCGTTGAAGTCGGCAGTGGTGATGTCGGCGGCTCGGTAGTTGGGTGCGTAGGCCATGTTTGGGCGACGCACGAATGCCGTGGACATGCCAACGGCGCGTGCTCCGGCGAGATCCCAGTCGTGGCATGCAACCATCCACAACGCCTCGGGGTCGGCGCCGACTCGCTCGGCTGCGTGGAGGTACGGATCGCGAGCGGGTTTGTATGCCTGTACCGCGTCGACGGACAGGATGTAGTCGAACAGGGGAGTGAGCCTGGCATGAGCCAGCTGGGCTTCGACCGAGGCCGGTGCGCTGTTGGTCAGCGCAACCGTTGTCCACCCCGCGGACCGCAAGGTGGTGAGGCCGGATTGAACGTCGGGGTAGGCAGCGAGCGAGCCCATGGCGGCACCGACCTGGTCCCACGCATCGGCGGGAAGCGAGTGAGCGCTGGATTCGGCCACGGCGTGTAGTGAGGCTTTCGCCAGCATGGTGAAGTCGGCGTAGTTGCCGGTTGCCGTTGTCGTCATCGATAGCTGCAGCAGTTTCTGGAACCAGATGGTGAAGCCGTTGCCGTGGCCGAGGAGCTGGTCGATGGTCCGACGCACTGGCGCCAGGTCGAGCGTTGTCTCGTTGATGTCGAAGATCGCAACGGGGGTCACCATGTGTCGATCACCGCGTGCATCGAGTCGACGATTCGGTCGATCTCTTCGTCGGGTGCACCGGCCCGCACAGCGACTTGGAAGCCGGCCAAGAACGTGGTCAGAAGCTCGGAGCGTTGGGCGACGAGTGTCGCTTCTCCCGCAGGGACGGTGCGGGCAACGAGTGTCGCCAAACGCTGCCGCAGTTCGTTGCGGTAGGCCCCGGCGAAGTCCTCGTGTCCGGGCATGGTTCCGGAGAGCTCGTTTGAGGCCACGACCAGGAGGCAACCGTTCCGGCCGGTGTCGGCCAGTGCTGCGGAAGCGAACGCCTCGAGAAAGTCGTGGACGCCTTGGGGTCCGGTCCCCGAGTGGTCGATGAGTCGGTCGATCATCGTCATCTGATTGCCGAGGTAGCGGCGGAGGACTGCAGCGAAGATCTCGTCCTTGGTGCCGAACACGCGATAGAGGCTGGGCTTGTGGACGCCGCTGGCTTCGACGATGTCGGTGATCGAGGTCTGGGCGTAACCCTTTTGCCAGAACAACGTGACCAGTGCGTCGAGCACGGCGTCCTCATCAAACGATCGCGGACGGCCGACGGTGGGGGATTCCGAAATGGCCATTGGGGCACCCTAGGGCACTTTCGAAGAATTTGGAACCCTTCGGTTGCAAACGCCGCATATTTGATACCGTTCGGTTCTAAGTTCGGAAACGCCCGAACATCACCCAGAAGGAAACGACATGACCGACTTCGTTCAGCACACCATCGAGACCGCCCCGGAAGCTTCCAAGCCGCTCCTGGAGGCCTCATTGAAGGCCAATGGCCGCATCCCCGGACTGCATGCCGTCATGGCCGAGGCGCCCGGCCTCATGGCCACCTACAACTTCGCTCACCAGCAGTTCATGGCCACGAGCTTCACCGACGAGGAAAAGACCGTCGTGTGGCAGACCGCGAATGTCGAGCAGGAGTGCCACTACTGCGTCCCCGCTCACACCGCTATCGCGAAGATGATGAAGGTCGATGACGCGATCACCGAAGCGTTGCGCAACGAGACGCCGCTGCCGACAGCGAAGCTCGAAGCTCTCCGCGCCTTCACGCTGCACGTGATCCGGGACCGTGGTGTCGTCAGCGAAGCTGATAGTCAGGCGTTCTTGGACGCTGGCTTCACCAAAGCCAACATTCTGGAAGTCATCCTGGGTGCTGCGCAGAAGTTGATGTCGAACTACACCAATCATCTCGCCCAGACTCCGATCGATCCAGCGTTCGAGAAGTTCGCTTGGGACAAGGCTGCGGCATCAGCCATCTGATCTGGTTGCACGAGCACCGTTTACCCCGTGAGCAGCTTGTATCCTCGGCTCTTCCAAACCACTCGAAGGAGCCCTGAATGGCTGACAATCAGAACGACCCTGACGGCACTCTGGCCCATCATCTGTCAGAACTCGCGTCTACTGCAGACGGCCTCAAGCTCAAGCTTGCCGAGCCGCGTCCTGGTGGAGAAATTCATCCCGAAGCGCTCGGAGAAGCAGCAAAGCTGTCCACCAGCTTGAGCGCTGTCATCCATGCACTCACCCACCACGAGCATCTTGCCCTTGGTGCCGATGACGTTTGGAAAGCGCTCACTGTCGAGCATCGCGAGCACAAGAGCGGCGAGTTCACCTAGGGCGTACGTCCTTGCGGTCAGACCGAGCGAGTGATCAGCACCGAGGTGGGCAGTGTGTTGATCAGCTCATCGGTCACCGAGCCAAGGACGTCTGGACCCGAACCGGATCCAAGCACAACGAGGCCAATGTGGTGGAGCTCGACGAAGTCAGTGATTCGTTCTGCTAGTTGGCCCTCGAGCACGACTTGTTCGAGGTTTGTCAGCTGGGTGAGTCCATCTCGATGAGCATCGAAGATCGAAGCTTCGATCTGCGTCGCTCGCTTTCGGTCGTCTGGTTCGAGTGTCTCGTCCGCGAACACGAGACGTTCTTCGGTCTCGAGGCTCGGCTGGCGCCGGAACAGGGCGGCGCTTTTCGCAACGGCGACGTCGTCGGGATGCTCGCAGATGAGTTGGGCGCCGGCGAGCACGCCGTTGTTCGTGCCGCTCGGATGCGTGACGTCAACTGCGGCCAGAACCTGCTGAGAGCCGGTGTACGGGCGCACGATCAAGACCGGGACAGAGCACACTCGAACGATCCTGCGTAGTGCTGCGTTTCGGCCGGCTCCGGGCGACGCCATGACGACGACGAGCTCGACGTTGTTGGCTTTGCACAGCTGAGCGGTGCGCTCGCTTACCGAGCCGACGCCGACGTCGATGATCGTCGTGCAGCCTCTGCCCGTCATGGCCATCCAGGGTTGGGTCAACCGCTCGAGACGATTGACGACCCGGTCGAGCAAGAAGGATCGATCGTCGTCAGTGAGGTGGGCGGACCGAAGTTCCCCGAGAAGCGGGACGGAGCCAACCAACGTGAGGTGGTGGGCAAGCCGGTCAGCAAGAGTGGTGA
Source organism: Devaleraea mollis (assembly GCA_032361265.1). Classification (NCBI taxonomy): domain Eukaryota; phylum Rhodophyta; class Florideophyceae; order Palmariales; family Palmariaceae; genus Devaleraea; species Devaleraea mollis. Next base: position 5,344 of record JAULCF010677801.1, on the reverse strand, counting down.
CGAGGTGCACGTGCTCGGCGATGTATGACGCCGATCCGAGCGGTACGAACAAGAGATGGTGTTGATGCGGCTCGGCCATGGGTGGCCAGTAGTCCTGTCCTCCCTGGCGGCGGACCGTTGCTCAGTTGTTGCGTTCGCGAGCGCGACGGAGACCGAAGAACACTGCGACGGCAACAACGTCGAGAGCGATGCTCGCCGCCGCGAAACCGGCAAAGAACACGATCTCTGCAACAACGCTGGCATCATTGGTTCTGCGATCGCGGCTCAAGATCTTGACGGCTGATCAAGTTGGACGCAGCCGACGTCTCCGTTGATAGGTGGCTTCGCCGACGTAGGTGATGACAACGACGGCCCCGTGGAGATACAGGTCGCTCGGTCTTGTACTGGCGATGTGCGCCAGTAACGCCACGAGTGCGGCGAGGCAGGCAACGAAGCCGACCACCGAGATGCTTCGTTTGGCGTTGGTTCGATCAGCAAGACGGACGTTCGCCAGGTTGACGGCGGCGAAGATCAGCAGAAACCCGGCGCTCGCGAGCGAGGAGATCGCAGCGAGGGGTACCAGATTGGCGATCGCGAGCGCGGCCACGGCGGTGAGGAGAAGTCCAACGATCGGCTTGCCGCAGATGCGGTTCTCGAGCTGCGACGGGAGTTCGCCATCGAGAGCGATTTCTACGGTCAAACGAGAGGTGCCGTACAGCGTGGCGTTGATGGCTGATGCGGTTGACAGAAGCGCCGCCACGACGATGAGGTCGAAGCCGAAGCTGCCCCACACCACGCTGGCCGCCTCAGCAAGGGCGAAGTCCTCGGCTGCGGTGATTTGATCGAGGCTCAGCAACCCAACGGTCACGATCGCAACGAGCATGTACAAAACGATGGTGAACACGACCGATGTGTAGAGCGCACGAGGGATGTTCTTCGAAGCGTTGCGAACGTCTCCCGCTGAGTTCGAAATGAGTTCGAATCCTTCGTAGGCGACGAAGATCAGCATGCCGCCGGCGATCAGCGATGTCGGTCCGGCCCACGTCGACGGCTCGACCGCCGAGTAGTCGGCATCGGTCAGGGCAACGGCGACGAAGACGACCAGGATGAGGATCTTGGCTGCGACGATGTAGTCCTCGGCGAGCGCAATCAGCCGAGCGCTGAAGATGTTGAGCAACGTCATGGCCACGATCACCGCCGAGATCAGCACGTGGCTCCCGGCGGCTTGCGCCCCCTCGCCCAGGAACGTCGAGCCGTATGAGCCGAACGCAAAGGCGTACAGCGAAGTCGTGACGACGTAGCTCAGCCAAAGGAGCACGTTGAGAGCGCCAGCGAGTCGTCCCGCGCCGAACGCCTGGTTCAAGAACTCGACCGTGCCGCCTTGGGACGGAAGCGCCACCGAGAGGCGGGCGTAGGAGTAGGTGGTGAGGAGGGCAACGACGCCGGCCACGAGGAACGCAATGAAGGTTCCCCCCTCACCAACACCGACGGCCAGACCGAGCACCGCAAAGATGCCGCCGCCCACCATGCCCCCGACGCCGATCGACACCGCTTCGAGGAAGCCGATGTCGCCTTCGATCGAAACATCTTCAGCTTGTATCGTCTCGCCGCTCGCCATTGATCGATTCTGCCACTTGGATTTACACTTTGCGGAATGCCAGAACCCATTGTCGAGTTGTTCTGGAGCACCATGACAGATGACACGTACTCCAATCCCATGGCTCATCGAGGCCAGGACGTTCTGAACGACCCACTGCTGAACAAGGGGACGGCGTTCACCCTCGACGAGCGTCGTCTGTTGCGGATCGAGGGTCACGGTCCAACAACAGAGGCCATGAATCGATGAACGCTGACGACCACCCACCGGCCCAGCAGTATCTCCCACCGGAGGAGGTCCTGATCGAGATGGCAGAGGCCGGCGCGAAACGGGCGTGCGGGCTCAAGGCGCGACAGGTGCTGATCCTGAGTGTCCTCGCTGGAGGTTTCATCGGTGTCGGCGCGTTGTTCAGCACGCTGATCGCCAACGGGACCGAAAACGAAGGTGTTCAGAAGCTCCTCGAGGGGTTCGGATTCTCGGTCGGATTCTTCCTTGTCGTGCTCAGTGGCGCTCTGCTTTTCACCGAGGTCAACGTAGAACTGCCAGCCACGTTGCTCGGCAACAAAGACAAGCGCCAGAACTCTGTTCAATTGCGCTCGGCGGTGATGAAGCTCTGGGTGCTTGCGGCGATTGGCAACATGATCGGCGCATTCGTGTTTGGCCAGGTTGTTGGCTACATCTCCGACTTCGGAGCAGGCTACGAAGAGCTCCTGGTCGACACACTCGCCATCAAGACCAAGTACCAGACCGTTGGCGGAGCCGAGGGCTTCTTCCAAGCTGTGGTGTCAGGGATCGTTGCCAACTGGCTCGTTGGCATGGCGGCGTTTTTGGCCACGATGGGCCAGACCGTGATCGGCAAGTACATCCCGGTGATGGTCACGGTGATGGCGTTCGTGGCCGGTGGCTTCCTCCACAGCCCTGCGAACATGGCCTACCTGTCGCTGATCCAGCCGCTCGGCATCGGGCCAGGATGGGGTGACGGACTGCTTTGGGCGATTCTGCCGGCAGCGATCGGCAACATCATCGGCGCCCTGTTCCTCGTGGCCCTGCCGTTCCACTTTGCCAGCAAGCGGTTTGAGGTCTAGACCACGATTTCTGCGAGACGGGAGGCCGTCCAGCCGAGGCCAAAGGCTGCAGCTCCCAGGGCTCCGGCAACTCGAAGCCACGCTGTTCGGTCAGCGAGCATCTTTTCCGCCATCCAAAGACCAGCGATCACGACCAAGACCACGGCGGTTTGGGCCACGTCGATGCCGATGTTGAACGCAGCCAGCGCAGCGACGCGCTGAGATGCAACGATGCCCAGACTCCCGAGGTTCGACGCGAAGCCCAGCCCGTGGACGAGGCCGACGGCGCCCGCCAGCCACGGTCGAGTTTCGGTGTGCCCTCGGATTGCGAGCACAGCAGCGATGACAATCGAGAGCGAGATGGCGGGTTCGACGATGGCGGAAGGAACCGACAGCACGTTGAAGTAGGCGAGGCACAAGCTGACGGCGTGCCCGACGGTGAAGGCGGTCACGAGCTTGATGGTGCGCCAGGTGGTCGCCCGGGAAACGATCGTGCCGACCGCTGCCAGGGTCAGGACAAACAGGAACAGCAGGTGATCGAGTCCGTAGCGGATGTGATCGATGCCGAGGGCAAAGAATGACGTCGTGCTCGACCACGTGTCGAGTGAGAAATCGATGGTGCCACTTTCGGACAACTCGCCGGTGATCGCTCGATCCGAGGAGGACAGCAACACCGTCGGTGACGGGCTGGTGAATGACCAGCCGAGGCTGACGTCGTCGATGCGCCCGTCGTGGTCGCTCGTTGCCATGACCAGGAGCACCGTCGGCGAAGCAGCGGTCTCTTCGGTGTCGCCGAGCGAGGGAACGCCGGCTCCAACGATCTGGAGTGGCTCGCCGTCAACGGCCAGGTCGGTGTTCTCGCGGGCGGTTGCCACGAGCGTTGGTGCGATGCGGGCCTGCTGAGCTTGCAGTTCTGAGGTGTCGAGCAGTCCGTCACCGGAGGTGTCGACAAAACCGACATCTCCATAGGCCACGTGGGCGGAGATCACGACTCCTTCATCGTGAATGACGATGATGACGCTTCCCTCAGAGGCATCGTGTGCCGCCACCGGCTCGGCGCCCGTGATGAACACGAGCGCCGTCACCAGCGTGGCGGCAAACAGCGCGAAACGAGATCGCGTGGGGGAGAGCACGTGCTTGGATCAGCCTTCAGGTGCTTCGTCGGGCGGCGGACCACCTTGGCCGCCGCCGCCGCCGCCAGCGTCGTCACCAGCGGACACGGTCTGGCCGATGAGGCAGGTCAGGATGTTGTTCTCTTCGGCCGGGTTGACGTGGTAGTGGTACCCGAGGTCGTCGGTCTCATGACCGCCGCAGTCGTCGAGAGTGTCAGCGTGATCGCCCTCCGCAGCGCTGTGGACAGGGAAGCCATCAAGTGCGTAGCCGATCATTGCGCTCTCACCGTCGGGGAGGTCGATGTCGAGCTCTGAGCAGCCGACTGCGGCGTGGCGGTGATAGCCGTCGAACGGGTTGTAGTGGCCTCCGCAATCGTCGAACGCTGCGATCGTGTAGGCGGCGAGGATGTCGGCGACGGGAGCTGGGCCGTCGAGGACGACGCCGTCGAGAGAGACGCCGACTCGGGTGACATTGGACGGCGCATCAGCGAGCACGGGCTCGACCGGGATGGTGACCGTGGTTGAGATCGGTTCACCGTTGTCGAGCCATTCCAGCATGCCTTCGACACAGTGATTCTGGAGCGAGGGGTCAACGTCTGGCCGGGCGGCCAACTCGAACTCCTCAGCGGTCTCGGTGACGAAGACGTTGCCGTCCTCGTCGTACATCAGCCAGTTGTCGTCGCCGTAGATCTCGGCGAGATCGGTGATGAATTCGCCGGTCACGTCGTAGACGTTCTCGCCGTCGAGCCAGATCCCGCCGGCCTCTTCGCCGTCGGTGACCGACGTCGGGCAGAAGGGCCCGGTTTCGGAGTCGGCTGGGTAGCCGGTGACGGTGATCGTGTAGCAGGTGGTCTCTTCGCCGCCGCTCAACGTGCAGGGTCCCGTGGTGGGGTCTTCGCTCAGAGCGCCATCGAAGAACAGGCCGATGTCGACTGAGCCGGTCGAGATGCTTGTGTCGTCGGCGTCATCGCCGGAACTGCCATCGCCGGAACTTTCGGTGTTCGCGTTGTCGGTGGCCGCTTCTGCCGTGTCGGTCGATGCTTCGTCGGCGTCTGATCCGCACGAAGCAATCATCATTGCTGCTGCGAGCAGTGTGGCGATGGCTCGGCGTCGGGCCCGAGCCGTGGGGCGGTAGGAGACGTTCATGGCTGCCAAGCTAAGGGTCGTTCCTGTGAGGCTTCTGTGAATCAGCTAAGCACTTCAAGGGACGGATTCAGGGATGGCATCGCGTCGCAAGAACTGGCCGAAGCCGCCCGGACGTGCGAACCGGGGTCCGCCTTGCGAGTCGTCGAGTGAGTAGAGCGCTCTACTGACGGGGCGGACTGAGCCGGACAGGGCAACACTCAAACCGGACGCAATGGACTCAGCCGGACGCATCAGTACCAGGCGGACGATCGGTAGGACCTTCCAAGGTTGGGGTCGCCGGTTCTGGTCGTCCGCTCCACGTAATGCCTGGTCATTCATGGCCACAGGGAGGCCCACTTCGGTGGGCCTCTTCCAGTTTTCGCACCCCTCGTGGCGAACTTGGCGAGGATTCTCCCAGCAGGTGGGTGAGATCTCGCCAAGTTGCTCGCTGAGACCGGTCAGTCGCT
>JAULCF010677690.1:0-10235 GCA_032361265.1 Devaleraea mollis | reverse complement strand
AACCTCTACGAGGCTATGGTCAGCCACAGGCACATCCCTACTTCCGTTATGGAAACAGCCAACATGGCTATAGGCCTTACCAGCCTTCCGACCACAATTAGTGGGTAAGTCCCGCGCCCGACCGTCAGCAGCGTACACGCTTCGTTGACGAGAGTGATCATGATGATCGGCGGCGCGGCGACCGCCGTCACGACTACGAGCGGCGTGACGACCATCATCTGGCACGCGAGCAGCAAGCCGATTGCGATATTGACAATGATCAACGCTACGGCTATGCTATCCGTGACGAGCCTAAGCGCTCGCACGGCACGCAAGCCCAGCATTATGAAAGTGGACGGTCCGCTAGCGAGTCCGACGGCAAACCGCTGGAGCTCTCATATGGAAAGTCCAAGTACGCGCGCATCTTTCGCTGCGACGAGGAAAATTACGAGCGGGAGCGCGATGAGGGCGAGGCCTATGAGGCCAAAGCGGATGCCCACAGGCGCAGGGAGGAGGAGTCACCCGACCGACGGACTATGCTTCCACAGTCGAGAGCTTTTCACACAAGTGATTCCCTGCCAAATACTGGGCAACTCACGAACTCCGCTCCCGAGGCCTCCGCCGAAATTGTGGCTATGCCCACCCCTACCAAAACCACACTGCCCCATGCCGCTGGTACAACCCCGCACAAGAGGTTTACCGACTATGATCGGTACCTCCGCGGCGTGCGGGAGCTTAACTTCGCCACTAACACAGTGACGAGGCCGCACTAGTTCAAGGAAACTGTGGATCATGACGAGACTAAGGATTTTCTCGCCAGGGCGGCCAATGTGAGGCGCGACGGCACCGCATTTACATTCCAGAACATCACGGAAGAGGCACTGCGAGCGCTCTACAATCCCCGCCCGGATCCTGATGAGACAAAGTCGTTCACGGATTACAGAAAAAAAATCATGGGACTCCACGAAGGACGTGCCACTGGCAACGGAAAATTCCACGTAGTCATCACCAAGAAAGCAAAAACCTTGATCACTAATGTGATCTGCGGAAGGGCATGTAGGGTTTTAGGGAGCGCAACTATGACGCCTCCCTCTATTACCCGATGTGGAGGAACAAACTCAACAGTCGCGCAACTATGCTTGTACCGTCTAATGAAAACGGCGAGGGGTATCAAGACCGCCGCCGTGAAAGTCGTCAGGGCAATGACCCACGCCATCGCGGCATCAAACGCCAACATTGTGATGTCCAGCGCGACGCTGCACAGGCAGCCGGAAAACATTTCCAGGGCGACGGCGACAACTATGACGAGCTCAACGGAATTAATCTCAATAAAGATTATTGACAATTTCCGGGGGAACTCTACGCCGGCTAAGATCAATGGCCAATGTCGCCGCCTACGTCCCTCAGCAACATGAGGCCCAAGCGCCGCTGGACGAGGCTAATCCCCTCGAGCTACAAGCACCATACCTCACTACCGGTACTTTAGATATTCAACTTGAATACAAACTTTTCTAACATGCTTGCTCGCGCCAACACGGCCATCAGCAGAATATTGGACGGACGTACACTACGCCGCACAAATTTCTGATGACGCCGCAGTCGAATTTGAGAGGTTGTTTACAAAATGTAAGTTATGATTTTCAACCAAACTCAAAGGGATACCCCCTGTGTAGCACCCCCATACGCATCCCACGCAAGCCTGATGCAAAGCCATCAGTGATGCAAGGCAATCAGTGAGCAGAGCGACATACAACTGCACACGTTCCGCGGTGCCAATGCGCACCCGCTTCATGAACCACTGCGCTCACTACAAGGAGCAAAGAGCTCCGATATACACTTGCACGTGCACGCCCTCGAGCCTTCTCAACGAGATCAAAGAGATGTACTTCTCTGGCTCGGCCACTGGCTAACCCACAGCAAAGTGTGGTTCGAGCGCAGTACTGCGCTTGAGAAGTTTATGAAGATCTGCAAGACAGACAACTTTACAAAAACCCGAGTACAACCTTGATGTGTCGTCTTGGCCGCGACTCACCAAAATGGTGCAAACGGTTATCAACCACTCACCTTCCCCCAAGCTGGGAAGGAATACCACACCTCTGACTGCGTTTACTCAGCAGAAACCTGAGAACTCTCTCACCTACACGTTTACACAACAGGGAGAGGAAGTGGCCGTAAAGACACTAACTATGGTTAAGGCCCGCCAACTTATGCTATACGCAGCAATTGCACAGCCAATTGACTCCATGCACAGGAAAATCAATGCCTCTGCGAACGAACGCAGGGAGGAACAGACGAGACGGCATAACAAAGCACAAACGTGCAGTCGATCAACTTTTCAGTTGGCGACTATGTCCGCGTCGGATGCCCAGAGTAACAGAAGTCAGCAAGATTCCCATAACGTGGCCGGGGCCGGCAAAGGTGACAAAACTCGTGTCACTTTTAGTCGCTCAGAGGGAGGATTTTACTGCGGGCAAACTCTAAGAGATCCATGTATCACGTATAAACTTTTACGATAATACACTCCTCGACGTTAACAAAGACCTCACAGACTACCTGAAGGATCAGCATGCCTCACTGTATCTCGTAGACGATTTCAAAGCCGTGTCGAAGACACGACACTCTTTTGAGGTGAGCGTGTCATAGTTAGGTTTCCCTAATAAGGACGCATAGGAACGCCTGGAGTCCCTCTATTAGGACTTGCCTGCCCACTTGAGAGAAGTTTTGAATTCCGCCTCAGAAAATCCGCTTGCTTCGGTCACTTTGGCGAAAACCTCACAGAGCTGACCCTTGTGCAGGCCACACCACAGGCTTAACAAGAGCGACCTACATTTGCAAACGGCGCAACCTATGCGTACTTTTACCATAGAAGGTTTCCAAAGACACACAATGTCTCGTTTCGTAAGAGATTGGCTGCAACATGCGCCTCTCCACTTGTATCATCTCCCAACGGCGCGTTGGCAACCGTTTGGAGGCCCAAGTCAGAAAGTATCCTATGACCAACACGATCAAGGTTTTGCCCTAGTGCAACTATAAATAGCAGGTGAGCGGAGTAATTACCCGCCTCAGCCGACCAGGAATATCCCGTCGACAAAAACAAGGCTAGGTTTTTTGTCTTAAGCTGTCGACGTACCAAGGATCTACAACGTCGAGGCTCACCACCAACCTTAGCGTGGCGCCTACAAGGGCGCCATTGGCAAAACCTTCCAACACGGAATGGACATATTTAACCCTGAAAGTTAAGACGTGGCTTAACGACCCGAACAACACATGCACAGTAGAAAACTCTACAAGAGTCCCAAACAAAGACGCGGACTTATAGCAGCACAAGGTTAGGCTAACCGTCAGCTGCGACACTGATGTATGGGACACGTGTACCCAAGTCAACTCACGTGAGTATGACGCTATCGCAGCACGACAAAGAGAACGGTCACAACTTCTAGCAAGTGTATGATACACCGTCGCAATAAAGCGGGTGAATCATACACCAACTTTGACCGTCAACACAATAAAACACAGGGCGGTATTCGCCACCCTGGCCACCGAGGAGATGCAACAATGCACCACCCTTTCCTTGGTGTGCCACTCCCCCTCGCCGTCGCTCCGCGCTCTTTCACTCTCACTACGCTACCTACACGCCGCGCCTACGCTCAACGCTCCCGCGCCGCGCGCTCACTCTCCACAGCGAGACCTCGCCACCACCGCAGCCACTGAGCTTAGCCACAGAGTTACCGTCGGTAACCCTACAGCCACAGCGCTTCAGCCACAGTGCTGCTTGGGTGAGGTACACAGTCGACCTCTCTTCTTTTCTCTGCTCTGGACGGACTAGAGACAGTTGAATCAGCACAGTCTGAGTCCTTACGTTTCCATCTTCCCTGTCTCTGCAGCTGATGAGTACCAAATTAAAGGTGTATACTATGCTGCAGTACTTCGTACATTTTTGCACTGTTGCTTGAGCCTCTTTTCAGTGACATACTGGACTGCAGTCCAGGATGCCACTGAAGAGAGGCTCAATCGAGTACGCAAACATGTACGAATTACTATAGCATAGTATACACTTTTTAAGTAATTAAACATGTTGTGAGAGTTATTAGCTCACTTTACTGTGGCCAAAATAGCCCAGTTGTAAGATCTGAGCAGGTCTTCATCACCGTCAGTGAAGCTGACGATCTAAATTGTTGCAGTCAACTACTGTTACTTACAATATCGTTTACAAGTAAAGAATATCGACTAGAACAACTTACCTTATAGAGACTAGAACTAATTACCTTTTGACTACGGTCATCGGCACCGCCGCATTCGCTCTCGAGCAGCCGCTCGAACCGGACTCCGTTATTCTATTCTTCGGGGAGAGAACATATAGAGAGCAGATAGACCGTCGCCCTTGTACGCGGAACGAGTGGGGGGTGGTAAAAGCATCTCCACTTGCTAGTCCAGGAAAAAGGGGCTAGCCCCCGGACGAGACACGCTATTGCAATATCTAGGCGCTTATGGAGAAAGTTGCAAGCTTGACGGGCGTGACATTCTAGCAGTTGAGCGCTCTGCACGTCATAGCTCTCTGCACATCATAGCGCTCAGTTGTTAAAAAGCCACGCCCGTCACGCTTGAAACTTCCTGCATACGCGCCAATATACCAAGACGCGTACGCGCGTGATGCTCCGACAGCTATGACGGTTTGACGCGCGTGGCGCTTCAGTGGGCGCAGCCATGCCATCAGCAGCGCTTCAGTAGGGGGCGCAATTCCATCAGCTGCGCTCTGACCACGTGCTATCTGCCCGATACACCGTTCTGATGCTAGGTGATCAGAACGCCACTGAAACCAAAGCATCCACCCCACGCTGTACATTAAAATAGTGGAACTTTTGTAGAGTGCATAAGAAGATGAAGTATGGTACACAGTATGTGTCCATCATTTTCTTGAACATTGGTCACGGGTAGCTACTACCCGCGACCACCTTGAGTAAACCACCCCTTTCTCTCTTAAATCAACTTCAAAGTAATTTGTACTTATAATCAACACCCTGCAGGCGGCTTGTCATAACCTTGGAAGAGGATGACGGTGGGCCTAACGAACAGAAGTCTCATGCTCATGAACCTCCCACGTCATGAACATCCCATCATGGTCCGCCCTGCTAGACCTCATCCACACCGCCGTCGCAACCGTCATCCACACCACCACCGCCATACCTCTGGCTGCAGTACATGCAGTTTATGAAAGATAATTTACAACGCCCCCTATAGCTGCAGAAGCTGCAGTTCAGGAAAGATAATGTACAGCAATCACAAAGCTCAAGATCCAAACAAAAACAAAGAATTCTTGACAGCCATGGCCTCGCTGCCGACTTCCTCTTTTCCACTGCCTTATCATTGATCCTCATCGTACTACGGCTGCGATTCGCGCTCGACGTGAAAAAACATCTCGCAGCGGAACTCGATCGGGCCTTCGCCGTCGCTGAAGTCGTGGGCAGTATCAGCGAATGCATCGAGCGCGCCGAGGACGTCAACCTTATCCTATTCGGCATAAGTATCGGGAAAATACATTAAAGGAAATCTGAAAGTCTTCAGTACCACTATTTCCACCCTTACTCCCGGGTCTCGGCATGATTCGCCCACGAAATTTCCTCACCTGCCCCAACGTGAACAAAATAGCCACGAAAGAAAAACTCTTGACGCCAGCGAGGCTATCGAGGCACAAGAATACGCCCGTGACGATTCCTTCGAGACTGAGGTGCATGTCGACGCAAGTCGGTGATATCGACGAGTGTGAAGCTTGGCTGCGGATGGACGGCGCCGACAAAACATATGTCTTCGGGGAGGATGCCGTGGCCGCAGTCTCCAGCCTCGACGGAGCGAATCTTGTCGCCGGGCCAGGGCTGTCGACTGTTTCGAGGACTTTGCGCCCGACGGCCAAATTTCCGACGAGCAGAAAGTTTCTCAGCACGCATCGCTTCTTCACTCACACCTGGAAGAGCTCCACAAGCAGCTTTACCTCGACAACAGGCTGCATGGGCGCGAAATCCTCTTCACCCTCATCTCCGGACTCCGAAGATGAGGGAAAATGTTTGAAAGTCTCGGGGACTCTCATACATTTTTCCATCATCTTCGCCTCACGTACTTTCTATGCGAAGGGACGGCGTACGCCATCGTTGGCGAACGGGGCCCTTTGGCGTGTAGTTTCCAGCTGTGGCGCTGTCGTACGCGTCGCGCGCGGAATATCTACCGGTACGATCGTGAGAGGTCAGCGAAGAAGACCGGAGAATTATCGGGGTGGAGGACTAGGTGGGAAGGGTGAGTTGAAGGCAGCGTGGAAAGCGCGGCGCGTGCCACACGGAGTGTCGCGTCTGGACAGGGCTTCATTTTTGGCGGGAACAAAGACAGCAGAAGACTGTGGCGGTGACGCCGTGCTATATATCGGCGATGAAGGTTTGTCCTCGGCTACCGGCGGCCCGCTGCCCTTCGCCCTATCCGCCCCGGGCCGCTTTATCCCCCTGGGGCGGATAGGGCGAAGGTCGACCGCGGCGACAGGGGACGATAAAGCGGAGTGAAGGACGGAACGGTAAGAGTGAGAGACCCGCCGGGGCGGATATTGTTCGCGCTGTGGCCCGGGTGGCGCTGGAGATGACAGGATATGCGCGCTTTCCTAAAGGCAGCGTATTGCGAAGCGTGGAAAGCATGTTCGGGCCTCCCGGGGGATGAAAATTGGGAGCGTCGCCACCCGGCGAGGTAGCAATGTGCCCTCTCAGCGTTACTGTTCGTACGACACCACTCAACTCATGCTGGTCGGACCAAGTACCAGACCAAGATCAAGACCAAAGCCAAGGTCAAGGCCAAGACAGAGGTTGACACCCGCGCGCTACCCCGACACCCCCTCCCCGATTGCTGCCACGGCACAGCATAGCCAGGGCGAGGAATACCGGGTGAAAAATCACCGTGGCATGGCCAGCCCTCGGTACTTAAGATGACTGCTGCTCTCCCGTTCATGCCCACCTCACCCAAGTATGTGTACCGCCATTGCACGAGACGTTATTGGCACGTGCATGTCTCTTTTTCCTGAGTACGGAGACGAAAGAATGTGCCCATAGAGCCCCGTGAAACGGCTCCACACAGACCACGCTCCCATCCAGATCCCCAATCTGGAAAGGGGACGGCGCCTACTAAATCCCATACCGGGCGTCCCAGGCCTGGAGACGGAATCCCTGATGGGGCTGAACGCGCGGCCGGTACGACCAGCGCGCGTTTCGAAGAATAATTGAAACTGATTGTGAATCACTGGTACGATTACGATGGGCTGCTTGTCGGCAAGATCGACCAGGCCAAATATGCTCTCGACATCATCAAGGCGACTCGCCAATGATTGGCGAGTACAGAGCGAAGAATAGCTCCGCCGCAACTTGCTTCTTAACACAAATTAATCCACATGGACTACTCTCGCGGTACATTCAAGCGTAAAATATGCTTGACAGATTTGTTCGAAACTATACCATACCAAGCAAAACTTGAAGATCCTCTCACCAAATCGTACGAACTCGATCTTCGCCTGCCATAAGACGTTTTGAAGATCCCTGGCGTCCCGCTCGGATCGCCGGCGTTCGTACTTGACTTTATTCGCAAGAAGATGTAAAACATCGACGCGTCCCTCGCCTTCGTCTCGAAAATTGCGGAGGGGCGTGTCGGCCACAACATCCACCGTGTCGCCACGTCAGCCCGCCGCATGACGCACCTCCCCCGCCTCATCCCAACAGCTGACGCGATGACACACTGTATTGGAAGATGACGGGTTGACGTTGCGGTGGTCTGTTCTGAGCAGAAGGCCTTTCGCTTCGCCTCAGAAAACATTGCCTTGGTCGTCGAAGTCTCGCCACTGCCAATGAAGGGCAGACCACCGCCCCGCCGACGCGCCTTCTTCCAGCCGCCTTGCGCGCCGGGCGAAGACGATGATGGCGCGGCCGGCGTCTTCGATGGATCAACTCTGCTGAGCCGACGTCGGCGACACCAACGCCGGACACGCCGTCCATGCCGTTAAATGTCGCGAGTATGGCCGCCGTAGCGGCGAGCGTGACTGTAACTTCTCTTTGAAAGCGCGTTCGTCGTTGATGGAAGCTTAACTCGCCAAGCAGTGGCTGTTTAGAAACACTGTCAAGTCTTAGTATGTTCCTCCGCAGCGGCCGAGAATGCGTTCGGAGTTTTTGCGGGCGTTACACACCCGCAACAACGCCATACGCGCTCACGGTGACACTACACTCTAAATGATTCTAGCCATGCTCACAGGGTACTCTCGTACACTGGTTGTTCGACATGCCAATAACACTAATTATTCTTAGTTCTATCGGCACTGCATTATCTCTGCCAGTTACTTCTAATAATTCCGAAGGAGATGACCACTCGTCGTCATACGTCATTCATTACTACTTCCTACTATTATTACTTGCTAGTATTTAAGTCTGTACTGATGTTTTTCAGACGGCTAAGTCGTTGATAAGCAGGAAGCGCATACGAAACGTAAGCATATGTGTATGCACGGCGTTTTTATGCGTTATGTGCAAGCAGTTCGTTTAACGACATTACGGTCTGCCGTATCGCCGTTCTTGCAGTTGTAAATCTAAGAATGGCTCATAACGCAATGTACAATGTTTGATATGCAGAGCGATTGCATACGAAAACAAAAAATGCATACTGTAATGTGGGCCAAAAAAAACATGCGAAAAATCTCATAAGCTTATTTTATATGCAATTAAGGTTTTACCGACGAAGAACAGTCTCTATTCTCTGGATGTCAGCTACCGCTACGATTCTGGATACGACACTCCCATCATGCTTGTATCACTCAATCATATCAGACGCAGAATGGATAAAGGCGTCAAATAACCAGGAACTACTCTTTGGCACGAGCGTATGGGTCATCCCAGTATCGCCGTGATTGACCAATGATTAAAGATACTGCAAACAATTTCAGCTACTCAGATGCACCAGAAGCCGTCCAATGCGACCCGTGTGTCCGGACGAAAATGACTCGAGGTGTTCTCAAGGCTCCACTCTCGTCAAATAATCATGTGATTGGCTCAGTGATATTTTCTGATGTCTGTGGACCTCTGCCTGTGAAAGGGCACGAAAAATCCCGCTATTTCATTACCTTCATGGATTCCAAAACTCGCTCTCCCAAGATTAACCTTATGAGGAACAAGGAGGGTGAGACAGTATTCCTACATGCGAAAGCTATCATCACTCATTTTGAACTCCAGAACAACTGCAAAACCAAGCGCTTCTATTCTTATTGCGGCAAATAATTCATCAACTACGACATGTACGAGTACTTGGAGTCTCTGGGAATCGAGAAAGCGTCCACTTCTGGTTATCTCCAGAGAGCAACAGGATTGCGGAGAGGATCAACCGCACTATATTGGAGAAAGCGCGATCTATTCTGAAGACCAGAAACCTCGGCCTTGAGATTTGGCCGGAGGCGGTGCTCCAAGCCGCTATTCTATACAACATGACTCCCACCAATACGGATCCGAGCCCATTTGAGAGGCGAACGAAGAAAAAACCAGACCTTCAGGGTATAAGAAAGTTCGGATGTCTTGCCTATGCTAAGGTACCAAACAAGATTCGCAAGAAGCTCAACGACAAGTCGATCAAGACTGCTCTGCTCGGGAATTTTCCAGGTCGGAAATTCAAAGTTCTTGATCTATACAATGGTGCTGTCAACTATGTGCGCCATCCCAGATTCAATGAGAACATTCTCCCCAAGTTTGGAAAACACTTCGATGATAACAAGAGAACTGATGATGGCCCTGAAGCCCAGAATCTGCAAGTGAGGAGGATCAATACGATTCTGACTACAAGGCAGACAGCTCTGATAACGAAACTCCTGATGATGCGCCTGCCAATGACGACGGTACATCTTGGTACGATCTCAAAGGTCCAATCACTATCCCACCGGATCTTAAGATCGATGAACCCGCAGAGTACAATGATGATTCTGATTCAGGTACAGATAAGGTACATGATCTTGCTTGTTTAGACTCGGAGCTGGAAATTGAAGATGAATCAGACAAGGAGGACGACAGTGACTATGAGTCAGAGGCCGAGAACGAGCCTCAAGCACTGAGAATATCTGAAGCGCAGTCTTCAACTACAAGTCCAAGCAGGAACAGGAGAGCAACCAAGTTCTATGAACCTTCAGCGCTGTTGGCCAAATCCAAGAAGAAGGTTCAGAAGCCCAAAGCTGAACCCAATCCAGATACTCCCACTCTGAAGGAAGC
>JAULCF010677579.1:0-10236 GCA_032361265.1 Devaleraea mollis | reverse complement strand
CCCTTTCCTCCCCTCCTCTCCCCTCCTCCGCCTCTATCTCTTCCTCCTCTCTCTCTGCGTCCTCCTAGACCTCCACCCAACTTTCTCCACCCGCAGCACGCCCCGCCCTCCCTTTCCCACAACCTCCCAGTGCCTCGCCCGCGGCCTGCTCCAGTCGCACCCGTCGCCCGCCATCGCCCGCCTCCGCGAGGACCACGACTGCGGCTGCAAGCGCCCCGCCGTTTACGAGGCGCACGAGAACCCGCGCGTCGCCGCAATAGTCCAGTCCCACAACCACGTCGGCAACATCCCCGCCATCGCAACAGCGCTCGTCGACAACCCGGCCATCGACGAGATCATCGTCTGCGAGGACGGCTCCTCCGACGGCAGCCTCGACGTTTGGACAGACCTCCTCACAGGCCTCGCCCACTTTGTCGTCATCTCCAACGACTTGCACGAGGTGCGGTGCTACAACCGCGCCATGCGCATGTCGTCCGCCGAGTACTTTGTGCTGCTCCAGGACGACGACATCCCCGGCGCCAAGACGGTTCTGCATACCGAGGCGGCGGCGCGGGAGCGCGCGGCGGCCGCTGCGCGAGGAGATGCTGAGCCGCCTGTTGAGGACTTGCCGGTGCGGAACTGGGTGACGGACGGTCTAGACCTGATGGAGGCTGATGAGAAGCTGGGCGTGTTGTCGGGCTTTATCGGCCAGATGTGGGGGCCCGGTGATAATGGGTTCGAGTTTGGGGAGCAGCAGAGTGACCACGGCGGGACGCGAAAGGGGCCGACGAGGCGCGTCCCCTTTTTGTCGCCGGCCACTTCGCGGCCGTTTATGTATGTTGAGTGCGCCTGGATTGCGCCCGTGATTGTGCGTGCGAAGGCGCTCCGCAGGATAGGCGGCTTCGATGTCGACGTTTTTAATGTTGGCGAGCCGGGCGTGTGGCAGGATTGTTTGCTGAGTTATACTGCGTGGGCGGCGGGGTGGAGAGTGGGCGTGTATGATGCGATGTTTGAGAGAGGCGTCGGAGGGCATGGAAGTACGAGTTCCAAGGAGAAGACGGCGATGAGAGGGAAGATGTGGAAAAAGGCCAAGGCTGTTGTCGATGACCGGTTCGAGCGCGGTTTCATAAGAGATCATGTGCTGCTGCTCAATAACCAGACGCTGAAATGGCGATACGAGCGTGGAGTTCGAAGTTAGGAAGGATGGGTGCAGAGTGTGTATATTTATCGCCCAATTGCTGCCTGCAAAAGACGCGCACTTACTTGAGGTCGTGCTGCGCGCGTGCGCCTGCTGAGGTTTTAGCCTGGGAAGATTCCACAGCAGCTGATGATGCTCTTAAATTTTGATCGTGACTTCTAGAATTGTCGAGTGTGCGCACTTCAAAGGCAGGCGCAAGCGATTTGTTGGCAAAGTCACAGCGTTGGCACCTCAAGTCAAGCTTCAGCTTCCTTCCAAGCGCTGATTCGGAGAGCGCAAATGGAAATGACTACGCTACTGTGGCTAGCGCGAGCCACATAAAAACGGTAGTCCGTTCCAAAAAAACTATTTTATGGATGTTTTTAACCCATCCACTGCGCAAGCAAGCAAGGTCGTAAACAAGCAACAAAGTATACACACATCACACAGCAGCCTATATCTAGCGATTGACGACTTAAAGCGTCTTCATGACGATTCTCGCCGCATCCAGCGTGCGCTCGATGTCGGCCTCGGAGTGCTCGAGTCCAGTAAAGCCAGCCTCGTACATGCTCGGCGCAAGGTAGATGCCGTTCTCGAGCATGCCACGGTGCCACTTGGCAAACTTGGCAGCGTCGCAGTTGTCGGCAACGTCTTCAAAGCAAGTAATCGGTCCCTCGGCGAAGAAGAAGCCAAACATGCCGTTGATGTGCCCGCCACAGGCGGCGTGGCCGTTCTCCTTTGCAATCGCCAGAATACCCTCAACAAGCATGCCACTCACCTTGTCCAAGTGCTCGTACGCACCGGGCCGCGACATAATCTCGAGCGCCTTAATGCCGGCTGTCATGGCCAGCGGATTGCCACTTAGCGTCCCGGCTTGGTAGACGGGCCCGGCGGGGGCGACGATCTCCATGATGTCCCTGCGGCCGCCGTAAGCGCCGACAGGCAGCCCGCCACCGATGACCTTGCCGAAAGTCGACAGATCGGGCTTGATGTTGAAGTGAGACTGGGCGCCACCGTAGGCGACGCGGAAGCCGGTCATGACTTCGTCAAAGCACAGCAGCGCACCCTCTGCTGTCGTGAGCTCGCGCAGGCCGTCGAGGAAGGCCTGAGTAGGGGGGATGAAGCCCGAGTTGCCAATGACGGGTTCAAGGATGACGCCAGCGATCTTGCCCGGGAACTCCTTAAACAGCGCCCTCACAGAGTCGAGGTCGTTGTACTTGCCGACGAGCGTAGACTTGGTCGACGCGTCAGGCACGCCGGGGCTATCCGGGAGGCCAAGCGTCAGGACTCCACTGCCAGCCTGGACGAGGTAGGCGTCAGCGTGGCCGTGGTAGCAGCCGGAGAACTTGACGAGCATCTCGCGGCCAGTGAAGGCGCGCATAACGCGGCACACGCTCATGCACGCTTCCGTGCCGGAGTTGACGAAGCGGACAAGGTCGACAGAGGGGACGGCGTCGATGACGGCGCGGGCCATGACGTTCTCGAGCTCCGACGGGGCGCCGAAGGAGGTTCCGTTCTCGAGGGCGGCGCTGAGGGCGGTGTTGACCTCGTCGTTGGCGGCGCCGACGATCGCCGGGCCCCACGACCCGATGTAGTCGACGTACTCGTTGCCGTCGACGTCGTACGCCTTGCTGCCCTTGACGCGCTTGAAGACGACAGGCTCGCCGCCGACAGAGTTGAACGCCCGCACAGGCGACGACACACCGCCCGGCATCAGGTTCCTCGCCTCCGCCATCACCGCCGCGCTCTTCGTCGTGTTGAGCTTCGCACCGGCGGCGACCATGACGGGCGCGCCGCGGCGGGGCGCCACGGCAGCGCCACGCGAGGCAGACGTCTGGAGGGGGAGGGCGGCGGGTGCGGCGAAAGCAGGTGATGTCATTTCAGAAGTTGGTAGAATGTGAAGCGTAGCGAGCGACCAGCATGTTCTGTCGGATCGCCAAGGCGACGGACAATCTCGCTGTGGTAGCCCGTGCGAGATCTTCTCGAGATTCTACCTGTCTCGGATTTTATTTATTATTTCGAATTATAATTCCAGGTTTTAAAATTTAATTCATAGCCTTGGAAAGGCAAGGTGCGTAGCTCTTGCTTTTATTTTTGCTCCTCTCCCTCACGCTCTTCCACAAGCTGTTGGGAAACAGACGCAGAAACCTGCACGTCCGGATCAGGGCGTTCTCTGCGGCTCCGCAACGCCATAAAATATTATGCGTATTACCATTTTTTGGTACTTTTGGCGCGCCCGCCGCGAGTCGTTTCTGGTCTTCGGCGTCCAGGCCGTCATCTTCTTTCTCAGCATCGTCGTCATTGGCGTAAAGAAACAGCCATACGTCCACTTTGACTCGAGGAATGCTGTATGCATCTCGGTAGAATTCGTCATATCCATCCCTCGCACGAGCGCCTTAGTTATCCTGAGCGTCGCGAGCGTCGCGGACGCTCCATTCACTCTGTTCTCAACTGGGCCTGGCGTCGCCCCTCTGGCCGTCATGCCGACTCCTAGGTACTGGTCTTTGTGAGAGGCACGTAAAGCGTCACCCCCCAGCGTCCTCTGCACGTTCTGCTTTTTTGCCAATCTCAAAGAGATCCACAGACTTGCCCTGCTCGATGTTGAATGTCATAAGCATGTCTGCTGCCCAGCCGCCCGCAGCTCGCAGCGCAATTGCTGCGGCTACATCGCTCGCAAGATACAAAGCGATGTCGTCGGCAAATGTATTGAGAGGCGCTGGGCAGCTGCCGTCTTCCACAATACTTAGCGCGTGAAGCACGCGTCGGATGAGGAAGTTGGCGGCCTTATTGTACAGCGCCGGCGACTCCCTCTGGACCAAGTCGTAGGCTTTGATGAGGTCTACGAGTATCGTCAGCACATAATTTAGCTCCGCTGCTGATACAACTAGCGCCACCGGCGTGAGCGCCATCGACTTCTCATTAAAGCCGTATTGCTGTAGCTCGTCTGGAAACTCGCTCACTAGTCTCTCGATCGTCCTCATCTCTAATATCTTTCGGAGAATGAGGATGAGCCGCATCGGGCGATGGTTTGCAGGTACCGCTATCAGTCCTATCTTCTTGAAGATGGGGATGAGGATGGAGAAATCCCAGTCTTTCATCACACACCTAATCCTCGCACCTGCAGCAAATAGTTCGAAGAGAAGCTCAGCGAAGGAGGCTGGGCAAATCTGGAGCCAATCTATCGGCACGCCGTCCGGCCAAGCCGCCTTCCCTTTTTTCGCTTTACGTATCGCCTGCCGGTAGAGTTTTTACGTATCTCTCGGCAGCGTGTACTTGTGGAGTGCGATGAGACTTTTCGGAGTGCGAAAACATCTGTGAAGTCTCTGGGATTGAGCTCGTCGCCAAGTCTACTCTCGTCATTCGTCGCAGCGTGGACCTTCTCAATCCACGCTGCGGCGTCGGCGATGGAGATCGATCTGGCGTTCTTCCGCAGGTTGTCCACAGCGACCTGCCTGCGGAGGTGCGCCTTTGATCGCATGAGGCGCTTGATCTCACGATCTAGGCGCCTCTTCTCCATCCAATCTGTCGCGTTTCCATCCGCACTCAGCGCTCGTATCACTACCTTCGATCTTCACATGGCGACACTATCTGCTGTCGCCAACCGCAAATCTGTGTGGCCCTGAGGCTTCGGCTTAACCTTCAGCATCCCTGGCTTGCGGATCAAGCCTTGCATCTCCTCGAAATGTGCATGGAGCAATATCTTGGATCCGCAAGCCCTCATTTTTGCCACCAGTTTCGGCAGCTGAGCTTGATACTGCACGCTGCAGCTTTCACTGCTTCCTCATTGCGTCTGTGCGGCGTGGGTAGGAATAATTCCTTCGTCCGTCCGCTCAGATTTCTGCGCAGCGTGAATTTCATGCTGATTAGCAGATGATCACTTGAACACGCGGCTGTGGATGCGAGGATTCTGTATGGGCGGCAGCTTTACTTTCCATCCCGAGATGAACATGAGGTCGATGGTCGATCCCGCCATGCTTCCATCCTTTTCCGGGAAAGGGTGGGTGACTCCTCTCGGCGCTCGCAGAGCGAATAGAGCCCCTCGCTGCTGTCTTCCTCTGCCACTCGGAAGTCTGTTTGCAACCTCGCGCAAAGCAGCGTGATGCTCTTTTTCGATGCAGCGGCTTGATTAACGTTTGCAAAGCGTTGCCACCCCTAATTTTGCCACGAGGGCTTCACGATGGGTGGCTCGCGTTGAGATCGCCGCAGACAATCATGCGCCCTCCTCTGTCTCGGAGTCGCTTGAGCGCTGCATTGATATCACTCCAACCGTTTGCCGAGGCGCTTGGCGACGCATACATGCCGACCAATCTAACGTCTGTGTGGCGCAACTCCAGCACCTGCCACTTGTTTCCCGGTTGAGCGCTCTCCCTCCTTAGCAGGCACGTTTTCTTTGCAAGGAATGCGATCCCCATACTCGGCCTGCCTCGCCGCAATTTCTTGTGTACTGGCATGGAGATCACACTCCCTGCAAATTTCAGCGGTGGGATGATTCCAGATTTGAACCTTCTCTGGAGAGTCTCACACACGAAGAGCACATCTATCTGTTCGTGTGCGAAGAGGGTTTCGACGTCTCCCACCCTCTGCGCGTAGCTGTTTACATTCCAGGATACCATCTTCAACGCAACTCTCCCTTTCTCCGCATAATTTCTCGCTCTGGCCTCATCTAGATTCCTCGCTTTGACATACTCTCTCTTCCTCCTGTCAACCCCGTCCTCCCCCTCCCACAATCCAGCGCCCTCATTTGACGATGGGGACGCTGTTGTCCCTCGGCTGCACTCGGACAGTTGAGCCTTGGGAGGTGGTGGTGGTTGGAGGCGGCTTCTCCGGGTGTACGCCGTATTCGAGATCAAACTCTGCTTGTCCTTTGGCGGTAAACACTTATGAGAACGCTGCTTCGATTGCGTCACGATGTTTGGAGTAGAATAGCGTGACGCATCGGCCCAGATTACCTCTGCTGAGCGTGCGCGTCAGCGCGCGATGGGCACAGTAGGCATTGCAGCGCTGTCGTTTCTCCTCACTGCTTCCATCGCGCAGCACATGCATGCCGTCAAAGGAGTAGTTGCTGACGACAGAGCGGCCCACCTTGATCAAGCGCTCAATGATTGTCTGCGCCTGATGACGAGGCACCAATAGCTCCACTCTGTCTGCTTACAAGTAGCGTGCATGCAGGCAGTGTTGATCGGCAGTGAGGATTTTGCGTGGATTCCTCCTCAGGATGTCTGCCTTCACATGCTCCATATATTTGACGCAGATCTCGACGAGGTCGTCTGCATCATCCTGGGGAGCCCTGAGGCGTGGGCTAGGCGTCTTCCTCTGCGTCCCCGACGCCTTCTCCTCATGTTTTGCCCGCAGAGCTTCTGCATATGACTTTCAGAAGCTCTCTCTGTCAGCTTCTACAGTGTTACTGTTCATAATGAAGGGGTTGCCGACAGGAGCCTTCGTCGATGTCAGCGGTGGCTATACTATACCCAGTAGTACTGGCGTTGCCGGAGCCGTTGGTACAGTCTGCGCCGGGTGAAAATCCGGCGTGTGAGTCGGCGGAACCTCCACTGCGGTGAGCTGAAAGATGTCTTTCTCGGTGAATTCCTGGTTTGTATTACGGCATCTCACCGCAGCGGTCAGGTTCTGTAGCTTGATCTTGAGATTCTGCAGCAGCGTCTCTGTGTTTCGGTCGGATTTGTCCATTCTTTTGGCCATCGCCACTTCTCATGTTCCACTTTCTGCGCAATTGCTTTTACCTTATATATCGCAGCAGTGATGCTCTCGGAAATGAGGGCAATTGCCCTTGTCGTTCCTGCCTTTGGTTTCAATTTTCCTGTGTTCGTCGGGCGACAACTTTGGGGCCTGCGTTGTGGGCAAAGTCTCTCGCTCTTTCGCCTGTCTCATGATGTCCTCCATAATGTCCAGGATAAACCATTGCTGCAGGAAATTCGCGAAGGTCGCGGACTTGCCGCATTTGGTACCCTTCAACGAGTCACGGCTCCTCGCTGTCGTCGTCTCCCTAAAGTCGTGTCCTTTAGTGTAGTGTTGATCTTGAGCACACAGCCTATTTCTCCACATTTCTCCATGGTGCACGTGATCGAGGCGAGGAGGTTTTCGTAGGACTCGCAGAACTTTCGGTCCATACGTTTATCATCGTTCGTAACAATTCTGTAGCGAGACGCGTCCTCCTCTCTGATCGTCTTACGCCTGCCGTCCTTATCGAAGAACCTCTCCTCATTAGCTTCCGACCGTCCCCCTGTTTTTTTACCTACTTCTTCCGGCACCCGTCTGAATGCCCGTGATTTTCGGCGTACTCACACCATCCCCATGCATCGACGTGTCTTCCTTTACATTCCCTACTTTCGAGTTACTAACGCTGGCCTCCACACCCGGGCTCATCGCGTTCCATGTACTAGTTTCCTTCTCCTCCCTGTTTTTTTCTAACTCCCGCCGGCTTCCGATGGAATGCCCAGTGGTTTCGGAGTACTCACATCATCCACCATCATTTCCTTCCTCGCCGCTACGTCGTCCTCGACCAACCTGTCCCTCGTAGTCCCCGTCGCCTTCTTCTTGTAACCTATTTTCTACGCCGTATTATTCTTAAAAACACCAGCGTAGTCGCTTACGCCGGGCTTTGCTTTCTTGTCGTCATTTTTGTCCCTCACTATGCTCCAATTATTCGTTTATCTTCTTCTCCAGACGTGCTGTATGCATGGAAGCGCTGCCTGTAGATTTCTTCCATGTCGGAGTGACGTACGCCGTTCATGTTCATTAGCTCTATCTCCGCCATGCTGATGTTTGGCGGCGTCTTCGCCATGTCCTCGCATATCTTTACCCAGATAGCGTTCCCCGCCCTCTCTTCCTCAACGCTGTCGTCCTCCTCAATCTATATCACCTCATGCTCCTCCTACTCCCCCATTTCCTCTAGAGGAAAAAGGAACGAGGGGAGCTCCCAACCTCTCGCTCGTCCGAGCGTCTGGCAGGTCGTCCTCATTTGCCAGAATAGCATACCTTCCTCCCGACCATCCCGTTCCTCCCACGTTCAATCTCATTTCTCCTCTCGTTACCTCTCCACCCCACATTGCCACCGCGAGAACAGAGTTGGGGCCGTTGATGATGGGGCTTGTCGACGGTGTCGGGTGGTTCGACTCCGAGCCGTCGACGCGCCTCACCATTTCTTCCCCATACCTGTTCTCTGCAGCATTCTTGGGTTCAGCGTCTCCCACCATGGGAGCGCCGCTCTGTCCTATGCCGTCCGAAGAGCGGGCTCAGGCCATGCTCGTATTTCCTGCAGCCGAGCTTATCTAATATTCCCTCCATATCGCTCTGCTCACTGCATCCCCAAAGACCTCAGGGCAGGCTGCCCGACTTTCTCACCTATGTCAACATTTCCTCCGTTTCCACTCATCTTCTCCTCTACTAGCTCCTCCTTAACGTCTAAGAGGGCCATCGTTACGGGGTATTCCCTCGTATCGATGCACTGGCGCCGTTCGTGCGTGCGCCCGTCGCCTACTCGCTCGGCGCCGCGACTTTGACAAAGTCTTCGGGCGTTGCCGGCGCCGCGCCCTCCGAAGAGGTCACGACGGCTGGAGCAGGCGTACTCGGGCGCGGCGGCGCGCCGCCTGAGTGCGGCGCGGACGCCTCTTCGCCGACGCGGGGGTTTGGAAGGTTGTCGGCGCTGCTGCTGGTCACATTCACACCCTCGGCAGTGTCTCGCTTGTATTTTTAATAGCAAGAAATCTATTCTTACGTTTTGTTAGGGTCTCACTACAACCTACTTCTAAGCTATAGGGACCTGGGAGCCTCATCTAGTCATACGGAGTCGCTATACTCCTCACTCCGCACCCTGCGTTAATAGCAGGAACTACATTAATTGACCTTTACAGGAAACATACGACCGGTACCAGTGCACTCCATCGCCCGGTAAAACCGGTATCCGAAGCGCCCTTGATGGGGCATCAGAGCACTCCTGCTGCGCGTGCTTGTTCCTACTTCTAAAAACCAGTAAATCAGCATATAATAACGAGCCAGTATACCCACGAGGAAGTACACGCGCGTTAACGCAGACCAGCTCCGCGCCGAGAAAGACGGCAAGGGAAGCCTCCCTAAAAAGGCACTTAGCCCGCGAGTGGCATTCCGCGGCGTCTTTTTTAAAAGATACTTTCTTAAAAGAACCTCCTCCTCCATAATGGGAGATTGGCCCGATTTTTGAAAATCGCTGTTTAGCGATTGATTTTACAGGCCATTTCGAGGAAAATATTTTCGGATCGAAATGCTCCGTTTCCGGATGCGCGGCGAATAGCTTAGCCAAGTAGTACCCGATGATCCCACAGAAAGGCTTGAAAGATGCCAAGGACTCTTGACTACAATTTGAGTGGGGTCGAGTCACTCTGGGCGATCAACTTTGGGCGGGAATCGAAGATTAGTCTCGAAAGGGCAGTGTTTGAAAGTGGCCCATTTGCTCAAAATTGGACGGATCGATTTTTCTGCAACTTCGGATCTTGTATCATCACAACTCGCTGATTGCAGCGCATCAAAGTTTTGTAATTTGCCAGCAATATAAGTGCATACTTTCCTCCCTCAAAGATATCTTATACATATGTAAAAGCTAGTTTTATATCACTGTAACGACGTTACGGGCAACCAGCAAAGCACTTTCGCAGATGACTGACTGTACAGTGCTGGACCTCTCCTGGCAATATTGTGTACAGTGTGAAATCCTACATGTTGGTTGAAATCTTTGACGAAACTAAGAACTATATGTCCCGTAAATTGGTGCACACATTAGTGAGGAGGAGGTCCTTAAGCTATCACCGATAACGCCGAGTCCTTGGTCTTCAAAATTACAGTAAAGACTACAATTGATAGGAATTTACAAGTCATAAAGGCTTTAGCATCACTAGAGCGACAAACCCAACAGTTTTTTTTCTAATATGACTTTTTGTCGTAAATTGAAACACGAAAAAGATCGTCCGGCCCGGACGTTCAATAACGCAACTGACTTACGATATTCGTAAAAAACCTGTTTTGTCATATTATCGTCTGTACAGGTGGGAAAGGGAACGTGGGCATGGTATGATATATAACGCAAATCAAGT
>JAULCF010677468.1:0-10237 GCA_032361265.1 Devaleraea mollis | reverse complement strand
AGACCGGCGAAGCCGGCGCCCACAATGGCGACGTCGATGTTGGTCGAGTCGCTCGATGACGGCGTTTCGGTACCGGTCAGTGTCTCGTTCGTGCTCACATGAACCCCCTGGTGTCGGCCCCCAATGTGACACGAACCACACCGTCCTTCCCAGTTGACAATCCAACGAACGATGCAGACGGACTACTTCACGAATTGTCGCCGCATGCCGATGCTCACAAGATGCGTGCGTCA
Source organism: Devaleraea mollis (assembly GCA_032361265.1). NCBI lineage: Eukaryota > Rhodophyta > Florideophyceae > Palmariales > Palmariaceae > Devaleraea > Devaleraea mollis. The sequence goes on along the minus strand of JAULCF010677468.1, from coordinate 10,004 downwards.
TTCCAAACGTCGGAGGGTTCATCAGTTGCGCAGCGGCTGATCCTTCTGGTGTTGCTCCCTCTTACCGTCTTGACGGTCACGCTTGGCATCGTTGCCAACGAGCGATGGGAAGAACGACAGGCGGGAGCCGCCGTCGTCGGACGAGTGGATGACCTGCGAGCACTGGTGGCGTTGCAGTCCGCGATCTACGACGAGCGGGCTGCGGTGGAGATCGAACTACGGTCAGCGAGCTTTGGTGTGCCGGCTGCGCTAGGCGCAGGCCTGCTCGGCATCTCGACACCGGAGGAGACCTACGAGGCAACCAACGCGGCTGCAGCGGCTGCTCAACGCGCACCGCAGGGAATCGCTGAGCGCATCGCTTCCTCGCGCGACTTGAGCCGCGCTGGCGACGTCGGAGCCATCAGCTCGTACGACTCGATTGACAACGACATCGTGGCTCGCATCGTCTTCGAACTCGACACGATGCAAGAAGTGGGCATTCGAACCGCTGACAGCGACCTCGTCCGTGTATTGCAACAACTCGAGGCTGCGGTCCTGGCGTTCTCCGCATCGACCGACCAATCGACCACCCTTGCCGACTCGTGGTTCGGCACGTCGGAGACGCGAGCCCTGTCGTTGGCTGCGCTCGGTCCACTGACCGCTCGCTACGAGCTGGCGCTGGCCGAGATCGATCCGGCGAGCCTGCCGGACAACTTCAGCGATAGCGATGCCGCGAGAAACGTCCCGATCGACACGGCGGTCGCGATGGTCACGGGTGACGGAATGGACGCCCCGGAACCAGGCAGCCTCGACGACCTGCCGTTCATCATCGGCGTGTTCGAAGCCTCCTTTGCTCGTAACGATGCCCTGAGTGACCTCGTCAGTGTCAACGCCAGCGAGGTGCAGCGAACAGCGACCCGCATTGCCAACGACAATGCCGACGCCTTTGTCGCAGCGCTGGCTCTCGGCGCCGCGGCGATCCTCGCCTCCGTCCTTGCGTCGTGGCGCCTCGCCGGTTCGATCGCCGTGCCGATGGCCTCGGTGGCCAGCCGGACCCGTCAGCTGCAGGCGGGCCAGATTGAAGCGACACCGCTGGAGTTGGCCGGGCCCCGCGAACTTCGCGATGTCGCGAGTGCGATCAACGATGTCTCTGTCAATCTCGAGGCGCTTGAGGGCAAGTTGGATGCGCTCGCTCGGGCAGACCTGGACGACTCACGGTTAAGCGAACCGCTGCCGGGGCGCCTTGGTGAGACGCTCACGAGCTCTGTTGACACGCTCTCGACTTCGATCGCCGACCGTCGATCGTTGCAAGCCCGCCTCGGCCACCAGGCCAACCACGATGGTCTCACCGGGCTGGCCAATCGCGCTGCCGTGCTCGAGCAACTGTCGACAAGCCTGGCGCAGGCTGCGACCGCTCCCGTCGGGCTTCTCTTTGTTGATCTCGACGACTTCAAGCGGGCCAACGACGTATACGGCCACGCCGCTGGCGACAAAGTACTTGTGGAGGTCGGTCGCCGCCTTCTGGCCACCTGCCGTCCGTCTGACATGGTCGCTCGACTGGGCGGAGACGAGTTTCTCGTCGTCGTCGAAGCCGCTCACGATCTGAAGAACCTCGAGAGAGCTGCGCAGCGCATCGTCGACGAGATCGTCAAGCCGATGCCGTTGAGTGGAACTGGCGGCCTGACCCTGGCCGCATCGGTGGGCATCGCTCGCACCGAGGACCCGGCGACCCAAGCGCTCGACTTCTTGTCGCATGCTGATGCTGCCCTTTATCTGGCGAAATCGATCGACGGCAGGATTGCGATCTTCGATGAGCGGCTCGAGGCAAAGATCGGGCGTCGCACCAGCATTGAACAGCAACTCCATGTCGCGTTGGCCGAGGACCAGTTCGAGGTTCACTACCAGCCGGTCCTCGCAAGCGGATCGTTGCGCGTCGGACAGGTCGAAGCGTTAGTCCGCTGGACTGGTCAAGATCGATACGGCCCGGATGACTTCATCCCGATTGCTGAGCAATCCGATCTCGTGATCGACATCGACTGTCTGGTTCTGAAGACAGCGACACGCGACATCGCTGCGATGATCAAGAGCGGCGTCGCACCAGACGTCAGCGTTGCGGTGAACCTTTCCGGTCGCCACCTCCTCCATGCCGACGTGGCCACCCACGTTGCTGATGCTTTGTCGGCCAGCGGACTTGATCCAGCCCGGCTGATCATTGAGGTCACTGAGACCGCGCTCGTCGCTGATCTCGATCGAGCTGCACTTCATCTCGCCGCGTTGCGCGAGATGGGTACTCGAGTGTCCGTCGACGACTTCGGCACCGGTTTCACCTCGATTTCTCAACTGCGGCATCTTCCGATTGACGAGTTGAAGATCGATCGAAGCCTCGTCATGGAGCTTCCTGGTGACCAAACGCTGGTCCGAGTCGTGCGCGATCTTGCGCAGCATTTCGGCATGACCACGGTTGCCGAAGGCGTGGAAACGCAAGAACAAGCAGAATTTCTGGAAGATTTGGGCTGTTCACAGCTTCAGGGTTGGCTCTACGCACGAGCGATGTCTCTCACTGATTTGCACGATTGGTTTAGCGATCGAGAAGAGAACAGTCCGTTCGACCGTGTGGGATCGACCGACATGCATTAACATGACAACTGGGTTCGCCACGTTGGCCGCCCATACGAAAGAAGAAAACCATGCAAGGCACTGTCAAGTTTTTCAATGCTGAAAAGGGCTTCGGCTTCATCTCCCGCGAAGGACAGGACGACGTGTTCGTCCATTACTCCAACATCGCCGGCGATGGTTACAAGACCCTTGACGAAGGCCAGCTCGTCGAATTCGACGTGGCTCCCGGCCGCAAGGGCGAAGAAGCGCAGAACGTTCGCGCGGTCTGAGACCCAGCTTCTGACGAAGGCCGCCACCCTCCGGGGTGGCGGCTTTCGCCGTTTTGGGGCAGGGCGTTTCCTGGACGGGCATGACGCAAGCGGCATTGAACGGATCGGCCGACTACGTTCGCCGAATGACTCAGCTCTGGCAGCGGACCGCACTCGAACTCGCCGATCTCATCGCCTCGGGCGACGTGTCGAGCCGAGAGGTCATCGAGGCGCACCTCGACCGCATCGCCGAAGTCAACCCCCGACTCAATGCGGTCACCGTGGAGCAGACCGACGCAGCGAGGGAAGGCGCCGACGCCGCCGACGCCGTGAAGGACGGGCGGGGCCCATTGCACGGTGTCCCGTTCACGATCAAGGAGAACGTCGATCAAGTTGGTTACGCCACGACGAATGGGTTGGAGGCGTTCGCCCATGCGATGCCGCCGACCGATGCGGTCACCGTCGAGCGGATGAAGGCAGCGGGCGCGGTCCCGATCGGCCGTACCAACATGCCGGAGTTCGGCTTTCGAATCTCGACGGAGAATCGCTTCCGTGGGTTGACCCGTAACCCGTGGGACTACGAACGCACCGCTGGCGGATCGAGTGGTGGCGAGGGCTCAGCAGTTGCGTCGGGGATGAGCCCGCTTGGTATCGGGAACGACATCGGCGGTTCGATCCGCAACCCTGCGTTGTGTTGCGGTGTTGCCGGCATGAAGCCCGGCTTCGGCCGGATTCCGCGTGTTGCCTCGCTCCCGCCAGAAGACCCGACGATCGCAGCACAGCTGATGGCGGTCGAGGGCCCGCTCGCTCGCTCGGTCGCCGACCTGCGAGTGGCAACCGAGGTCATGTCCGGCGTGTCCAGCCGTGACCCGCGGACCGCTGCGGTTCCGTTCGTCGGCGCTTCGGCGCCGAAGCGAGCTGGCGTCGTGCGCACGGTGCCACAGACCGATGTCGATGCCTCGGTCCAAGCGGCGTTGTCAGTGGCTGCGGATGCCCTTGCGGGCGCAGGCTGGGAGATCGTTGAGATCGAGGCTCCGGAGCTGGAGCGGGTCGCCGAGGTGTGGCTGCACATGCTCGCCTTCGACTTCGGGGTCGCCCTTCCGGTGTTCGAAACCGTGATGGGGGACGACGAGATGCGAGTGCTCCGAGCACTCGTCGCCGAGGCTGATGTAGCCACGTTGCCGCCGCAACTGATGTTCGCTGAGCGACACCGACTGCAGCGGGTGTGGGCGCAGATGTTCGTGGACACACCGGTGGTGTTGGGACCGGGTTGGACGAAGCCCCCGTTCATGCATCACGCCGACGTCGAAGTCGGCAACGAAGCCAAGCTGCTCCCCGATTACCTCGGGTTCGTGGTCCCAGCGAATTTGCTGGGACTGCCGGCGCTGGCCATGACAACGACGGTGGTCGACGGATTGCCCGCCGGGGTGCAGATCTACGCCGATCACTGGCGAGAAGATCTGTGTCTCGATGCTGGCGTAGACATCGAAGCAGCGTGCGGCGTCGTCGCCCCGATCGATCCCGTCTGGGCCTGACCCGCGTCCGCCTAGGTCGTTGGGCGAAGGGCTCGCATCGCCCATGCTCCGATGATCGGCCCTGGGGCGAGGAGCGCCAGAGCCCAGCCCCATCCGTGAGCGTCCCGAACGATCGGGACGAGGAAGATCGTGAACACGGTGAGGATGAAACCCGCCGCCAACTGAACGGTCAAGGCTGTGCCGACCATCCGAGGATCGACGACTTCGGTGACGATCGTTGAGAACTGCGCACTGTCAGCAACCACCCAGAAGCCCCAGACGACGCCGACGCCGACAACGAGTGGTGCCGGGGCATCGACGAGGAACCCGATGATGAGTGCGGTGGCCGCAGACCAGCGCATGGCAAGAGCCGCCGCCTCACTTCGTGTGCGTCGATCGCTCACCAGGCCGGCGTAGACCGATCCGACTGCGCCGGACCCGATGACGACAAACGCCGTGAAGCTGGCAGCTCGAGGCGATGCCAAGACGTCGCCGTAGAACGCAGCGATCCAGGCCCACATTGCGTACAACTCCCACATGTGGCCGAAGTACCCGATGCTCGCCAATCGAAAGTCTCGGTTGGCGATGATGAGCCGCAGAGCCGATGTCTCGAAAGCTCCGCCTCTGGTTGCGTAGGGACCATCTCGGGTGCCCTGATCCGCAAGCAGACCGCCAGCGAGGGTCAAGGCCGACGCGGCCAACATGGTCGCCCGCCATTCGAGCCCGCCGAGTGCATTGATGAGATGGGGGAGTGCCGAGCCGATCGTGAGCGCCCCGATCATGACGCCAAGGGCAAAGCCGCGGCCCGTGCGATACCAACTGGACATTGCCTTGAGTGCCGGTGGGTAGACGGCAGCGAGAAAGGCGCCGGTGGCAGCTCTGGCTGCGAGCGCCGGACCGAAGGCGTCGAACACGACCAGGCTGAGGTTGGCCGAGGCCGCACCGATCGCTCCGAACAAGATGAGCCGTCGAGGCTCGATGCGATCTGCGAGCGACGTCAGAGCGATCACGAACGCACCGACGACGAAACCAAGTTGGACAGCAATCGTGAGCCAGGCACCGGAAGCGGAATCCAAGTCCCACGCTGACCGCAGCTGCGGCAGAACCGCTGCAGTCGAGAACCAGGTCGACATCGACAGCACAAGAGCGAACGCGAGCACCACGAGCTGTCGGGTCTGAGGTGACAGCCTCGTCAAGCGGGAGGTCGCGTCCTCGCTGCTCGCCCTGGGTGTCGTCACGACCGTCTCAACAGCGTCAAGGGCAGGCAGATTCCGGTTCCTCGAATTCGGGCTGCGCGGGCCGATGGATTGGGGTGACCGTCGCCTTGCCCTCGAAGCTCCGAATCGGCGCGGCGATGGTGTTGGTTGCGACGCTCGCGACCGCAGGGTTTGTACTCAGCAGGGGCGGCCCGACATGTGCGCCAGGTGGCGGCGAACTGTCGGCCTATGAGTGGCGCAGTTCAGCATGGGAATCGACCGAGGCCGCTATGGACCTCGTGGCAGCTGCAGAAGATCTGTGCCTCGACACGGTCTACGTCGATGTGACGGGGTTGGCCGTGCCCGATCAGTCCGACACCGTCGAGGCGTCATTGCGGCAGCTCCTTGAGATCTCGGACGACTCACCCGTGCAGATCGGTGCGTTGGCGGGTGACCCGTGGTGGGCCACTGAAGAGGGCTTGGTCGACGCTTCGGTCGTGCTCGAACGCTTGGACGAGATCAACGACACCGCAGCGGTACCTATCGAGTCCTTCCATCTCGACGTGGAACCCTGGGGCCTCGAGCAGTGGTCCGACCAGAAGGCCGTGTTGGTCAACTCCTTCCTCGATTTCGTTCACGAGATCGTTGCCGTACGAGATGCCGCTGATGGTCCCTCTCTGCAGATGTCGTTCCTGATCCCGTACTGGTTCGATGGTTCGAACGGAGAGGCTCCGAGTGTCTCGTGGAACGGCGTCGAGGGCTATCCATTCCAGCATCTGCACGAGGCGGAGCTCAACGACGTCAGCTGGATCGTCATGGCGTATCGAGATGAGGCCGCGGGCGACAATGGCGTTCTCGCTCTTCTGGCTGAGGAGCTGGAGTTGTCCGATGCCGTCGGGTTGGCGCTGGAAACAGCTCCCGTCGAACCAATGAGCATCACGTTCGCTGATGAGTCTCTGGCAGTCCTTGCCACCGAACTGACGGTGATCGAGGCGGCAGGTCCGGTCCTCGGCGAGATCGTCATCAACGACTTCGAGCACCTCCGAGAACTTGCCGATCGAGAGACACCGCCGTCCGGCTAGCGTGCACGGGTGCAGCCGCTGTCTCCCAATGCTCGAGGCTCGCTGTACATGGCTCTCGGGTCGCTGGCGTACGTCTTCAACGACGCCGCCGTGCGGCTGTCAAGCGAGGACAGTCTCGGCGTCTACCAAGTGATCGCCCTGCGAGGTGTGGCGATGGCGCTGCTCTTCCTGGTTGCCGGTCGCTTGCGCAACGAGCTGCCCAGTCGACGAGATCTGATCGCTCCAGTTGTCGTGCGAGTTACCGCCGAAGTCGTGGGCACCGTGCTCTTCTTCACCGCTCTGGTGCGAATGGAGTTCGCGAACGCTCAGGCAATCCTGCAGATCGTTCCCCTGCTGGTCACCCTTGCAGCGGCGATGCTTCTGGGCGAGCGAGTGAGTGCACGGCGCTACGCCACCATTCTGGTCGGCCTCGTCGGCGTGGTGATCATTATCCGTCCGGCGACCGAGGGTTTCACTGCCTGGTCGCTCGTGGTGGTGCTGGCCGTCGTTGCGGTGGTGGTTCGGGAGTTGGCGACCCGCAGCGTGCCACCCTCCACGCCAGCGCTGTCGATCGCGTTGATCACGGCAGTGGCAAACACGGTGGTGTCTGGCGGGTTGTCTGCCGCCGAGGGATGGACCTCGCCGAGCACGCGATCGTTGGCGTTCATCGGCCTTGCGTCGGGCCTACTGTTCTTCGGCTACCTCTTCTCGATCCAGACCGTCCGAGTCGGGGATCTGAGCGTGTCCGCCCCCTTCCGCTACACGATTCTGCTTGGAGCGATTGTCTCCGGTGCCGTGTTGTTTGATGAACCGCCCGATGCGCTCACCTTGCTGGGGGCAGCGGTGATCCTCGGAACCGGTCTGTACGCCATCGCACTCGACCGGTCCGAGGACCCTTCGATCAGCTGATCAGTTCGGCGATGCCCGCTCGCGCCGCGTCGACCTCGGCCTTGGAGCCGAATGGGTTGGCGACCACCGTGGTGGCACCGGCAGCATCGAACGCCTGGAGGCCAGCAGCGATGGTCTCCATGTCGCCGATGAGCGCAAGGTCTTCCGGACCACCAAGGCCCTCGTGGTCGAGCATCGCTCGGTACGACGGAAGCTGGCCGTAGATCTCGTATTCCTTGGCAGCTCGAGCGCGAGCGCCCTCGACATCGTCGGTGAGGCACACCGGCACGGCAGCGATGACGGCGGGGGCGGGACGGCCCGCACCCTCAGCCGCTGCGTTGATGGTGGGAGCCGTAAGGTCCGCCACCGTCTTCGGCCCGGTCATCCAAGTGACGGTGCCGTCAGCGAACTTGCCAGCCAGCTTCAGCATCTGCTCGCCGAGAGCGGCGACATAGACAGGGGGAGCCTCGGCCCGCACGCCGATCTGTCCGCGGCCGGTGAGCAACTCCCCACCGTGGGACACGGCCTGGTCACTGAGCAACGGCATCAGGATCTTCAGATAGTCAGACATGTGCTTGACGGGACGATCGAACGACATGCCCCACATGCCCTCGACAACGGGCTTGTGCGAGAGGCCGATACCGAGGTCGAGGCGACCACCGCTGACCTGACTGACGGTCAAAGCCTGCTGGGCGAGTGCCATGGGATGGCGGGGGTAGGTGGGCACGACGGCGGTGCCGAGCCGGATCTCGGGGACCGAACGGGACACGACGGCGAGCGCAGTGAGCGCATCGAGGTCAAAGATCTGTGGAGTCCAGTACGACGCATAACCAGCGGCGGCTGCAGCTTCGATGTCGGCCTGGAGGCCGTCGATGGTGGGCGAGGATCCGAAGATGCCGAGATTCATGTGTGTGCTCCTGGTTGATGAACCGATGATGCGTTCAAGCGGGTCATTCTTGCCGCTTACCGCCGGATGAGCCAACGGAGACGACGGCCGGTGCCGGATCGGCAACGGGATCGCCGAGAGCGACGATCACTCGTCGTGCCGCGGCGTCGATGATGAGACCGAGAAGCAGCAAACCGATGGCCACGATGCCGTCGAGCCACCAATGGTGCCCGGTCGCTGAGACCACGAACATTGTGATGGGGAGGTGCGCTGCGAACAGCCAGCGCCAACCACTCGTACTCGAGGCGACGACGCCCAACCCGACAACGGCGGCCCATGCCACGTGGATGGATGGCATTGCGACGAACTGCCCCGAGATGCCGGTGCCGATCGGGCCGTAGACGGTCAGGCCATGTACTTCTGAGAGATCGGTGAATCCCAGGTCGGTCAAGAATCGGGGAGGGGCGACGTGCCAGAACCGAAGGAACAGGCAGCCTGCTGTGGTCAGTGCCAGGGCGTTTCGCCAACGTCCGTACTGTTCCCGGTGGCGCCAGAACATCCAGATCAAGAACGCGAACAGGGCCGGAACGTGGAGGAAGTAGTAGTACGCCGCAGACAACCACCCCAGGGTGTCGTGACGGAGCAGGAACGCCTGTGAGCCGAGCTCTGACGGCAGGCCGATCGTGTTCTGAAAGTCAACAATCCACCGGGCGCGATCAAGAGCGCCATCGGCCTGAGTGAGCGGCAGCTTCTTCGCGGTTCTCCACAGTCCGTACAAGCCGGTGAGGACGATGAGTTCGTGCACCGCCGGCAGTGCAGCGTCACCCCATGCCGTTGGCCGGCGACGTCGGAGCACAGCAGCTACCACTAGAAGGACCGCCGATGCGATCCATGCTTGCTGCCACGTGGGCCAGGGAACCGCAGCGAAGATCAACACGTGCCGCTCTGAAGCACGAACGGCGCACCAAGGGGCCGAGGAGCAAGACAACGCATCGCCGCAGCGTACGAAACCGGTGGCTCGATGGGGCATCGACCACTTCGCCGCTCCCTCACCCGTCGGCTCTCTCGCGTGTCAGCGAGCCGAGTACGGTTCGATCGCATGTTCGGCTTGATCACTGGCAGCGGCTTCTACGACATCCCCGATCTGGAGGATCGATCGTCCAGCGTCGTCTCCACGCCGTTTGGATCTGCGACGGTCACCTCGGGTTCGTGGCGAGGGCGGCCCATTGCGTTCCTCCCTCGGCATGGTGCTGATCACTCCGTACCTCCGGCGGGTATCAACTATCGGGCGAACGTCTGGGCGCTCAAGACCGTCGGTGTGACCGACGTGTTCGCCACGGCAGTCAGCGGCGGGATTGATCGACAGATGCGCCCGGGAGCGCTAGTGATCATCTCGGACTTCCTCGACTTCACCACCGGACGGGCCGACACGTTCTTTGATGGCTCGACACCGATCGACGGCGACGCCGCCTTCGACTCGAGCCGACATCACACCGACATGACGAACCCATACGCCCCAGCCCTGCGCTCAGCGTTGCTTGCCTCGGCGGCCGACCAAGACATCGATGTGATCGACGGCGGCGTGTATTGCACGACCAACGGCCCCCGCTTCGAGA
>JAULCF010677357.1:0-10237 GCA_032361265.1 Devaleraea mollis | reverse complement strand
CCTGCAAAGAGGTTGTGCATGAACACCGACGCCTCAGAACATTACTGGGCGGGTGTTCTAACACAAATCCCACAGGATGATGAGGCTAAGCCTCAAGCAGAGCAACGCCACAAACCACTAGCATTTGTCAGTAAAGCCTTCATCGGCGCCATGTTAAGGTGGTCGATCTGTGAGAAGGATACGTTCGGCATGGTATACTCCATGGCGCAAACGGAATACTATACCGCTTGCGAAGAAACAAGCATCTAGACATATCACCCCAACCTCATCTTTATCGTCGACCCTTTGAAGAGTCATCCAAATTTGCCTGCATATTTGGTGTCTAAGATACAGCTCTGGGAACTCATACTCTCTCAGTTCGAGTTTGTAGTGAGGCATGTGCCTGGGGAGTTCAACACCTTCCCAGATCTTCTGACACGCTGGGGTGCTACATCTAAAGTGCGCAAGTTATACGTTCCGATACCGGACGTAGACTACCAGACGTTTGACAGAGACGCGATGTTAAACAAGATCAAAGAGGCTCAAATGCTATGGCACCAGCCGAGGCAACCTTTCTAACCGTCGACAGCAAGACATTCCATGGATGCTTGCTTCGAGATGGCAAGATCTATATACCCAAAACGGCGACACAAATGAAAATTGGTTTCCTGATCATGAGTCACTGTGGCCCGGCAGGACAAAGAGGATAAGCTGTCACCTCCAACCACATGAAAGACAAATTCACGTGGACAGGCATCGACGATGAGATCAAGACATTTGTCAAATAATGCTTGCACTGCCAATCGACCAAAGGGCACATACGAGTAATTCGCAAGAAAAATCACACCCTGCACGCGAGTAAGCCTAACGAAATCCTGCATTTAGATTACATCTACATGTCAGATGGCGAACAAAACTGGAAGTACATCCTTATCCTTAAGGATGACTTCAGCAGTTTTGTTTGGCTGGTCAAAACCCGCTACTGTGACACGGACAGTGCGGTGGCAGCCCTGAAGGATTGGATCACCGACTTCGGAGCTAAAAAAATGGGTCTCAGACCAAGGCAGTCAATTCGAAAAACGAGGTAATGGCAAGCAAGCTTGGGCCAAAGGTCTGGCCGAAGTTTACTAACAATATCCAAAGTGTTTTTAACAACTCCTAGACCTCCAAGCTTGGTAAGGATCTCTCCCTGATCGCAGCATTCACAATGTTGCCGCCAATGAACCAATTGGCGGAAATGTTCCCAGCTGACATGTCGAGTACAGAACTAAAGCCTCTTTCTCTCGCCAAGGCTGCACACAGTTTATCGAGTTTGAGAAAATACACGAAGCCATCCACGAGATACATCGGTGTGTATCTACAGCCTCTCAAGCAAAGAGATCTGCAGAGATTGAGCGGCACAATAAGGCGACAAATGTCACCGCCATTAATTTTGATGTCGATGATTGCGTCCTTATTGGTTCCCTCAACCACAAAAGGTGAATAAGCTTACAGTCACATGGACTGGGCCAGAAAGAGTGCTAGATTTCAATCCGCCTCTTGTTGCTAAAACTTAAAACCTAGTGGATGGCAAGGTAAGGGAAATCCACGTGTCGCGCCTAAAGTTTTATAACTCAGCCACACTGGATGTCACTGAGGAGCTCAAGAGCACATCACTTACCAAAAAACAATCTCTATCTAGTAGAGAAATTCAAAAACGTGCGACGGTCAACCCGTCAAAATTTTGAATTGTTGGTAAGATGGGTCGGATTCCCGGGTGAGGACACTTGGGAGGAGCTCCAAGTCCTCGCTGCGGACGTACCGGTCCGGCTCCTAGAATTTTTAATTCAACTGAGAAGGACTCCGTGACCACCGTCGCGCTCAAGCAAGTCCAAACCATGCTCAAGAAGGCTGGCGAACAGCGTGCATAACCTAGTTATGCAGTAGCTCTAGTACTATCGCTTCGATGTTCTAAAGAACTGTAAGATTTCCCCATGGGCAAGCAAGTGCCCGAATATCCAAGGATATTCGGGGTATGATTTCCAGAACAATATAGAACGCGTTGCAACAACGCGAGCCAACAACTCTGAATCCTATGACAGATCTAGAGAGTATTGGTGAAATTGCCTTCTACATCAAAGTGGTGATGTTTACTGCCTTGCACACCTGACCTGTCAGTGTGACAAGCGTAAACCACAAGCAACATGTCTAGTGGGAGTGATACCCCGCTAGGAAACCGGGGGTTCCATCTACAACACAGTGGTGAACGGCAAAAAGGTCGGTCAACACCTACAAACCTCAGAGTTTGAGCCACAGTATTTGAGAAAGATTGTCAAACAACTGCAAAATAGAAATAACCCTGAGAGCTGTGACTAGTGCTGCTAACACTACCCTCACATTGTCGGTAGCTTCAGACTAGCGCTTCACTAAGCCTAGCTATCTGGAGGCACTTATGTACAGGTAACGTGTTAGTACGCCCAAGCTTTTTGCTTACAGGGATTCCATCTAAGACATGACTGCTAACACCGGCTCACGTGCCCAGCATCATTCACCGTGATCGCGCAAAACGACCGAGTATCAGGCAGTCTCATAACTTACTCATAGACAGTGCTTTGAGCGCCGTAGTCGACCGCCTATTCATAAACTCGGGTGAGTACATTACGAACTTACCTTGGGCCTCGAGAGGAGATGGGTACCGACGTCAACACTGACGCATCTTCCTCTCGGGCGCACCAATCCACCTTGCAGTGTCTTAGCGCTAACCCATCTCTCTCACCTCTCTTTGAGCACGCGCCCCTTCTGCTCGGCGCTCAACAGAAGGAACTGCTACAGCAGAGGTGGTCAGACCTTAGAAATATAAATCGGTGTTTCTAAAAATATTTGAAGTTGTAGGTGACAGTAGATTATTGAAGTAGAGAGTGTTTTTCAATTGCGAGTAAGCTTGATGCTCGTGAAGATAAAATGTAGAGGCTTGTCGGGGATTTCATAAATACTTCTGCGCGCACTAAAGAGTTCTACTAGAGGTCACGTCGCAACGCTCATGAACGGTACTCTAGGAGTAGGGGAATCTCGAGAGTGGCTGAGAGCCGCGCATTTGCATCTGCGCTGAGAAAGAGGCCAAATATACACGTTTCTATATTGGAGACGTTCAGCCAGAAACCCTAAGTACAGTAAGGGCGGGAAGGAGTATTAGCCGCAGAAGCTTAGGCTGTACTCCAGATTCACGCACGAGTCACTATACTCTACTTAAGACTTAAGCTACTCTGTACTCCGTATCTACATACAAACTTAAGTTCACTCATCCACAGCAACAAGATCGTTCATCTGCAACCACAAGTTCAAGCCAGCAGCATCTTTCTGATCTTAGCCAGCACTTTAAGCAGTGCTGGAGGAATAAGGTCAACTCCTATGAAGCGGTTGTGGGGATCACAAGTGAACCTCAATGAGGAGCTCTTTCTCCCGAAGGGAGATCACCGAAGCAGCAAACATGACGATTTGCGGTGATATTGGGGGGTGCGGGAACGGAAACAAGACGGGCTTAGAGTGAGCCCTCAAATCTAGAGTAGGGAGCCCGCCTTTAAGCAGTTCCAGGGTAGGTTGAGTAGAGTTTTAAAGCAGATAAGGTGCCGCAGTTTCTGTATATATAGCCAAGCTCGCCAGCTTCTCTGGTTGAGTGAGACAGCGATAAAAGAGCTTTCGTTCAACTTCTTATCTTTAAGTTTAGTTTATCGCCATGGAGGTTAATCCGGAGTTAATAGTCTAAAATTTCTGAGGCGAAGGCAGCTGACAGGCTAGATGAGTCTAACTTACTCATCTATCCAGGCCTGTACCAGGGGTGCAATAGGCGTGGTGGGTCCTGAAGTCGGCCTATTACGATATCATTGACATTATATTAACATTACGCAGGATAGGTTTAAGAGTTACAGACGAGAACAAGCTCGAGAATAGAAGAAAAAGCAGTGTCCAACAAGGAAGTAGAGCACAAGGCAGACTCGTTAGGTTGGATGTAAAAACTCCTAGCGTAGTAGTAGTTGGGGAAACAAGAGCAAGAAGTCAAGAAAAAGAGCTAAAAATATCTTTACAAGAAACTAGACTAAGATGGTAAAGACAAGAACCCAAGAGAAAAATGGGAGGTTGAGACTACCACATAATAAGACTGTGAGTTGGAGAAACGTTTAAACATTTCAAGCAAGCAATCTCACCTAAAGAACCGAGCAGTATGAGATCCTTAAGTGTTATAGACGATAAGAACGACTGACGCCTTATTCTCTACAAAAAAGGGGAGGAAGAAGCTAGGTAGTTTTCCGAAACAGCTAAGCATTGCAGCAATGTCGGCGCGATGCTTGGGCCTCGGCGGTCAGAATCCGGGCGCCCATCTTTCAGGTATACCAGGGAGACATAGCATACTGGGAAACTAAGACAAGATTGACTAGTCTTCAAGATATACTAAGCTATAGGGACATCTCTGAGAGAACCTAATATGAGATGAAGTATATCATCAAGTTGAGTAGGCCACCATTTCCTAGAGACGTTTGGCAGCACTGGCATCGAGATCACTTGCCTGAGAGGCAATTGAAGACGATTCAGGAGGGCAGTGGGATGAACCTAGGGTGAAACCAGTTGCGGTGATGCTGTTAAAGTAAGCCTTGACAAGCAACTTCTGTTGCGAGAATGCAGACGGGAAGCCGAGGGACCATCTGGAGGGGAAACCTGTACCTCCTAAGGAGCTATAAGCACACAAAATATTTTAATTCCTCTCCAAAGCGGTAGATGCGCCAAAGATAATTTATTTTAGTTTAGCAACTAAGAGAAAAAGATTAAGGCGGGAACGTACAGAGTTGTAATACTTACTTCAAAGCGGGCAGAGCCAAAACCAATACCAGCGGCTATGAAGCCTAAGGAAGTATAGGCGGAATCGAGGATATAAGGATAGCATAGGCATATCAGAAGTAGTGAAAGAACGATTGGATCTGGGCAGAAGTACGAAATTGGCAGGAGAGCTTTGCTGCCAATTTAGTTTATATCTCTACTCTAATGTCATCCGAGGATAGCTACAAACTCCTCTGATCCCAAGAAATCCATGCCAGGAAGTCCGTCAATACTATAATCATGAGGAAGACAGAGCATCCAGCACGATATGTACAGACTTCTTAGAGGACAGCGCAGGATTAGAACTAAATTAGTGAGAGTAGAGTCCAGGCTTGAATAAGCCAAGACTCTCACAAGCAAGTACTGCAGTTTATGCCGCACCAAGACAAAAAGAATTCGACGCCAGACGCTAGGTCAGGTTGGAGAGTGAGAGAGCCAACAAGCACGAAGCAGAGAGAATTTTTATAGAAAGCTAGGAAGACGACTATGACAATCATTCTTTTTGGTTGGTCATATCCTACAATAATTATTAGGCCGTCCAGTGGCATGCCGCTGGACGGCCTGATAATCGTTGTAGGATTGAGCTGCAGCGTCTCTCACTGCCGTCTCTCGTCGGGACGCCTGCGGCATTTCTCTTAAAATTAGTTGTTCTTGTGTACAGAAACAACTAATTTTAAGAGAAATTCCGAAGGCGTCCCGACGAGAGACGGCAGGGATAGACGATGCAGATCGAAGCAGCGTCCACGGACGTCCACGGAAGCAGGAAGAGATCATCTCTACATACGATATGTTGCGAAAGAAGCGAATTGGATGAAATTGCTGTACGCACTGTACACTGCTGTAACAGACGCCGAAAAATGGCGGAAATCGTGATTACTAACAGCATGTGCACAGTACAACTCACCACGGAGCAGGAGACAGAACTAGTACCAGAGCCACCCGATGATTATTTGGGGAGATCACATCTGGAATTTCGACGCTGAGTTGAATTTTAGACGATTTTAATAAAAGGCTTTCAGAGGTAGCCCAACAGTATGAGTAAAAGACGCACAATCAGACCGGTCTATTGGCCAATATAACGCGTTAGATACTTTGGGCGCAGTTGCCTCTCTGAATGAAGCCACGCCTCACTGCGGTACACTCTTTACAGGACATTACAGACCAACTATTTTATCGTATCTGCAAGGCGCTTGTTCGTATCCTCACGAATCATTCAAATCTTAAGCTCTAAGGGTACGATCTACTCAGCAACCAATCTGGACGTGCTCGAATACCAGCATTATATGAGCTACTAAGAGAGTAGGGCTGTCATCGATCGGCCGTGGAGATTGAGGAAATGGTGCCAGCAAGGAAGCATAATTTCCTCTCGGTACGCCGTCCCTTAACGCAGTTCAATTAAGAGACTGCAGCTGATAGGATGCATTAAGATAGAAGCAGTAGGCAAAAGACCCTTTCTCATCTAGATCTGGGTCCATAAAAGCCACTACCTCCTGAGACCTCTTAGAAAACCCGCCACCTGGTGGCAGGGTAAGCGGATGTCGCAGCCATGATAGGAAAAAGGCACAAGATCAAGAGGATCTTTTTTGAGCACAGACATGGCGAGCAGAAAGCACCCACTAAGCTCCTAGCTACAGCTCGGGAATCATTCAAACCTCAAGCGCTAAATCCGGCGACCTGTAGACCCTGAAATAGCCCATTACATAGCTTGCTCTCAAAAACCAAAGACAAGTTGTCATCTTTCTTGAGCCCCGAACATCTCACGGCCGATCACACTTCCTGATGCGATGACAGACAGCGGGCCTTGCTCTCCGCCATCACTCAATGAGAATCTAGGAGGTTTTCGGCCAAGACACATCCCCGAAAAGGAGAACCAGAGAGCATCGATGCGCCAAAAACACACTAAGCATCCCACACCACTCTCAACCAGAAAGATGTAAGTGCCGCTCCCTACTTCAGAGAAATGTTTCGGAGCCAAAAACATCTCTGAGGAAGCGGAGAGAACCGCCGCTCGCATCTTACTTATGCGAAAGTAGAGCCGGCTACCAACCTCTCCTAATCTCCAGCACAGAATTCAAAACGCCTACACCACAGCAAAACTCTCAAGAAATCAACGTCACCAGCAACAGAAAACCTACAGCAAACATTTTTACCACCCGTCGTTCATCCAGCCGACAAAACGTCTCCATTACTGAAGTTGCCGCCAGCTCCGCCTTCGACGCTGCCGACGCCAGTGGCGCCTCTACTGAAGCGGCGACTGAGGTCGCCCAGGAAACAGAAACCTCCGCCCTAGCTGCGGGCGATACTCAGGGCGCAGAGCAACAGTCGACGCTGTTCGGCCTGCCAGATGCAGACGGGGACAGCTACGACAAAGAGCCTCACAATATGGAATCTTCCGACGGCAAGGACGTAGACGACGAAGACTGCGTCGGCGAAGACTACTACTTTGAAGTCGACGTCGTCGACGTCGGCAACGAGCTAGACGAGCCGTCCCCAGCAGTGGCGGTCGTACATTCTCCTCCAGTACCAAGACAAGGCACTGCCCACAGCACCGACGACTTCGAGGACGCCATCGATGTCTCCCGGCCGTACTAACCTCTACCTCTCGCCGACAACGCTCCAGTCGACTGGTCGGACGACCAGACGCGGTAAATCGGCGCCGCTATCACGCCGGGACACAGCGGCGCCAATGCAGAGAAGCAGAATTTTCCAGGGGTCCAGCAGGAGGAAGAAGAAGCGAGCGGAGGGAGGTCGGCTAGTAGCAGGAGCATGATAGAGATTTAGAATGGCGCCCAGATGGAAGGAGACGACCTTGAAGGGGCAGTACCCCTCTCCCTAGAGAGCAATGACCCGGGCTAGCCTCAGAGCCGTGACAGTGGAGGCGGCTCTTTCGCCCAGACCATTCCTTCTACGATACCGTCGGTGGGACCAGTCCCGTCCACGGCCCGCCAGTCCCATGGCCAAGTCATCCAATTGCAGACGATGTTGAATCGAAAAGGCTCATACTATGAGACTTTTCGATTCAGCATCGTCTGCAATTGGATGAGCAGGCCACCTTTTAGTAGTACACGATGGAGTCGACTACGGGTAATTTCTTTCGCGTGACTGACACTATGATCGGCGATCGTGTGGTGATGCATGCGCCACTGATCGGCAAGCGTCTCCTCCAATATGTCCGCGATCACAAGGATCACATAAATGCTGTGACGCTCAAGGACGATCAGATCAGGACCTTGAGTGAGCGTGTGTTTTTTACGACCAGAAGTTAGCTGCCACTACTAAGTGTCGAATCCACGCCAGAAAACGAGGAAAAGGCGATCCGCCAGGCCTACAAGGCCCGCGCACAGATGATTTCCGAGCGCCAGGAGTACCTACAGCAGACGGACAAGATGGAGAACCTGATTGTAATTGATTTTCGGATGGCGGCGACCGCCAGAGCTCGCGGCGGTCAAGTCCACCGAAATTGTCCTCTCCCGAGAAATTCCGGATTTCTCTCATGCCTCGTGCCCTCCCGCCTACCCACCCTGTCGACGAGCCGGACCCTAATCTTTCAAGTAATCATGTGCCGGATGTTTTCTTAAAGAAGAAGAGTCCGCTGAAAGCGGCAGAAAATAGCGAGCCAATTAGTTAGGTTTAAGTGTTTTTTTGAGTTTTGGTCTTGTGGTTGTTATTGTAGGTTCCCAATCCGAGGTGTAAAAAAGGAGGGGCGTCCTGTATTGGGCAGAAGATGAGTTTGGAAAACCCGTAATGTCATATACTGAGAGATGGACGACCGAAGTTTCGCATCGCTTCCTTGAGGCGGATCGACAGCTCACCAAAGTCTATGGTCTACATTCCTATAAAACTATATTTTTAACCCAAACGCAATCTTTTCAGCCTAAAAACGGCGTGACGGCGGACTTGTTTAGAGCAACGGAAGCAGAGTTCATCTCTCAATTCGTCAACGAGCTCGCTCTCTGAAATCGGCGCGTCATTAGCTCGGATTGAATGCCCAGAAATTCTCATTTCGCGACGTTATTTTCAGAACCAGAGCGATCGTCGGGTCTTCCGTCGCGCTCGAGCCACAGAGGGCCGGGAAAAGAATTATGCCGACAAGATGTTTAACCTAGGGAAGAGAAAGAGCGCGGTACTTGAAATGGAAGGAGGCGAGGGAGCGTGTAATGGGAGGGCACTGGGTGAAGACGTGGTACTGGGCGCATCCGAAGAGACCTATCTGGGGTATCAGATAGCCTCTAGGGAGCGAAGGACGCAGTTTCAACGGGCTTTCAACGAGAAAACACTTTTATGTACAGGTAACGTGTTAGCACGCCCAAGCGTTTTGCTTACAACGATGTCATCTAAGACATCACTGCTAACACCGGCTCACATGCCCAGCATCACTCACCGTGATCGCGCGAAACGACCGAGTCTCAGGCGGTCTCATAAATTACTCATAGACAGTGCTATGAGCGCCGTAGTCGACCGCCAAACTATAAACTCCGGTGAGTATATTACGTACTCACCTTGGGCCTCGAGAGGAGATGAGTACCGACGTCAACACTGACGCATCTTCCTCTTGAGAGCACCAAACCGCCTTGCAGTATCTTAGTGCTACCCTACTCATCTCTCTCTATCCTCTCTCGGAGCACGCGCCCCTCCTGCCCGGTGCTCAGAAATTCGAATCGAGAGTGTTTTTTTATATCAGAAAAACCGGCAGAAGGAGGCACCGAGCTCGACAAAGAGACACGCGAGAACCAACCCACCCACCCCGTAGGCCTCAGAAAAGAGAGTATGGATGAAAAGATGGCCAAGGACACACCTCGCACGAACAAGCGCGCGAAGCAAGACAACTCTTCCCCGGGAATCACGCCAACGCCCTGTCAAAGCACGCCAAGCGGCGGACCCCGCAGGAGCAAGAGGCAGCCGCCCAGACGATCCGAAAACAGGAGGACAACCGCGCAGCCAAGATCGAGGCGAAGCGAACCGCGAATCAGCAGAAAGATAAGGAGAAGGAAGAAGCTTTCGCGGATCTGGCCGAAAAGCGCAAGAAACGTAGCGGCAGTCTGCCAACAACGGTGCCCTCTACAAAGAGGACGTCGTCGACGACGAAGCGGACGTCCTCTACAAAGAGGACGTCTCGGACGAAAATTGCGCCCTTAACAAAGAGGATGCCTCCGAAGACGACGACGGTTTTCCGGAATAATCGACGTCGCCCGCTTTGCCCAAGGTCGACGACCCGACGACTGCTCGCAATCTCCACACGGAGTTGGAGACGCCCCGGAAGAAAGGCAGATCCTCTAAGGAGGCACCGTTGCTGAAGCCGATCCCAGCGTTCTACGTAGCAGCCGAAACACAGGAGAGAGAGTTCGAGGAGGCTTCTAAGAAGTGGCGAGCGGAGAAAGAGTTCGAGAGTATGGGCCGAGGAAAAGCGGAG
>JAULCF010677246.1:0-10240 GCA_032361265.1 Devaleraea mollis | reverse complement strand
TCGCGCGCGCGCACTCCGAGCACAGTCTCGCCGCCTCTCCACAGCGAGACGGCACCACCACGGCCACAGCGCCACGGACACAGTGCCACCTGTGTCAACACCCTAGCCACAGCGCTCAAGCATCATTGCTTGCCGGGTAAGCTCCTCCAAGCCCTGTCTCTGCTCTGAGTGGAGCAGAGCAAGTTACGCTCAGCAAAAACCTGCCATTAGCTATTGTACGTGAAATCTATTTAAATTCCTCCACATCTGCGTGGAACTAATCATATATAAATGCAATTCTGGGTGTTTTAACTCTGAGAACCTGTATTCCAATGCACCGAATGTCGCCTGTCTGTGCTTACTGAGAACATGTCTCGCCGACAACCTCGCAAAACAAGGCTCTCAAAATTACAAACTGATGTACACGATCACGTGACAGCACGTCAAGTGCTTTGCGTACAGTGCCGTCACTGCCATCTAATACTAGATGGAAAGCTAGACACGTACAGGAGTGATGTTTGGCAAGAGTCGAAACGACTCTGCTGAGAGACCCGAAACGACTCTCAGCAAAAGTCACTTTCTGCAACGCGCAGTGATTTTAGGGGCCTGTACAAAACCTGGCTCATGCACAGCCTAGAACGGCCGTTAGGTTTTTACCGGGCACCAACGAATAAAATCACGGGTGGTATAGAAATAGCGCTCTGGCCGCAAGAGAAGCAAACGCTCACGCATCATCTTGCATGTGATTTCTCTTGGGTGCTAAACACTTTGCCGCTCTCCTGTAGTCTAGAGCCACACCTTCACACGCGCGCAAGTTCCTCGGCCTTGAGCGTCTAAGGTATTCTTGGGGACGAAAACATTATTGAATCCTATCGGGGGCTCACTTGCTTATAATATTTCAGCTTCTAGGTGCTTTTAAACTGCTCTTGGCCGACCTCTTCTTCTCTAGGAGATTTACGCGTTCTATTTTGGCTTAGGCGCATAATGTCAGTGTCTGGTTTGAGCTTGATCTTATATTTTTCTTCGGCGATCAGATCCAGGCCCCTAAAATGCCCGGAGTAAACGAAAAAAAACGAGTACTCTATAATGCGGGCTCCTAAATATGCAGATGATCATGATCGTACGTCGGCGCTCTTGATTCCTGGGAAGTGCATGGCCTTGATCTCAGTTACAACCGGTTCCAGATCTGGGTTATTATACTGAATGATCTGGGACCGGACGGTATTATTGTGGAATTGGAGTTAGTCTTCCGCGGGTGTGAGGATACGACCTGAAAAACTCTTTGTCTGTCCGTCTATGTACCTCCTGAAAGTGCCTAGGTACATTCAAGGATCCAGCGTGAGCTTGACGGCTATGAGAATTTTCCGTCCTTAAAACTTTCCAAGGTCCTGCAACAGGAACAGTTGTAGAACGTAAACGTATGGATAAGTTTGGTCGTCTTTTTCTTGACGCAACTGTAAAGCCTGAGGATCATGCCTGAAGGTAAGTTGCGTAAAACCTTTACACGTGATCAGAAAGATCTACCCCGTAGAGTAAAGCGGGTAAGCCCTTCTCCTTAGTCTTATTAAGAACGACCGTCAGCACTGTTGGCTCCTGCACATGAGCTTAGTGGGCCGTAACTATATTTCTTATCAGGATTGTTCGGCTTCCCAGGCGACCATGCGTCTATAACGGCGAGTTGCTTGTAGTTGCCGAAGTAAAGTTCACATGCGTATCTAGTGTTCTCAGTGGTGGAAGAATAGTCTGCCTCCTCATCGAAGTCGCCGTATTTCTCGCTTTTGGTGCCCTGCTCTTCTTTAGCGAAATATTCACACCATCGAGGCAGATCAGGGTCGAGTATGCTGCCTTTGTCAAGAAGTTTTTTGTATTGGTGTTCGAAGATGTTCAGACAGGACTCGGTGGTGTACGAAGAATTTCCTTTAGCACTAATCCTATTCTTAGTGTTAAACTTAGACTTAGTTGATGACTTAGATGTAGGCTGATACTTAGGCTTATCTAGAGAGCCGGCCACTTCTCAATGGAGTAGATCAGGGGCGGCTGTCAAGACCTACTTCTCAGATGGGGTCGAGGGAGGGGATGAGAATAGGTGCCGAGCGTCTTGAGAGACCGAAGCTTTCCTTCCTCCGGCTGGTTTTTTCGTGGCGAACCAATTCACCCGCGGCGGCTTGTTGAATGGCCGAGGGTCAAGGGGTTCTCTTGACGGCGGAGTTGGATGTGGCTGGGGTGGTCGGAACTGTTGGCGCCGATTTGGGTGGGGGAGGGCCGCCCCCTCTCAGTTTTTCGGGAAGACATGGCCATCAAAGCCGGCTTTAGGTCGGGCGGCGGTTCGCTGAGCGGTCGCCTGGGTTCGGGCGGTCGCGCTTGCAAACATCGCCCCGGAATATGGAGAGTTGCCAGATAATCTTACATCAGAAGCATTGCTTGAAGGCCGTGAAGCCGAATGACAGCACGTCGTCGCGGGGGCCGATCGGGCTGGATTCCGTACCGATGCCTTGCTGCGTGCAGATACTGGGTTCATTACTGGTTTATGCTTGCTGGCGCTGCTTCTCATGGAGCTCAGCGAGATCCTCTGCAGAATATTCATCTACGAACTGGAGAGCCTTTCTGTCACCAGATGACCGGTGAGCACCAGAAGGTTGGTCATGAACGCTGGCGATGATGACCTGCTCGATGGAGCTGATCATGGCATCGAATTGCAGGGATTTTGCCAGAAGTGCGGCAGTTTGAAGCTTCACTGGAAGACCCTTGATCAACTGAGGTTTTAACTGCGCCTCATTCAGAGTCTCGGGGAGGCTGCCGGCTACTACCCTTAGTAAGCGCCAATCTCGATCAGCATAATTGCGCATGGTTTCATCACTGATGAAATGCGCAGATCTGGCAGGTAAATGTTTTAGATTAAGATACTCCTGACGTGCTGATTGAGATTGGGCTTCGTTGGAAACTCTCTCCTGAATCTTACTCCACCAGACGGCACTTGGAGAGGTAGGGAGGGCGTTGAAGATCTCTTCAAAACTTCTCCCCGCGTCTTCCGTAAAGCAATAAGACATGCACAGCTTTCTATGGCCCTCCGTGACGCGCCACTGATCTGCCACGCGATTAAAGTATCCATTGCGTGCATACACATTCTTGTCGCCATGTCCGGCGATCTAGAGTGATTTGAATGCGTTGGCGATCGAGTAAGGGACGTCTCGGGATAGCGGCCCTGGAGTATCGCGCAACTTTGGGTGGTCGGACGCCCTGAGGGAGACCGACCACCCAAGGTTGCGCGATACTCCAGTGCCGAGAAGCCAATGGGTATACACCAGAACGGATCAGCACCACTCACAGCTTACGGAAGACATAACCTAGCCGCTTCCGACCCCGCTTCGACCGTCGCCGCCGCGCTCCTGAGCAGGCTTCTCGACGGATCATCAGGTGGCGTTGATCCGTTATGGTGTAGACACATTGGATTCCCGGTTCCCCAGGGCGCTGTAAAATTTCCTTGAGTCTGCTGGATAGGTGGCGTATCAAAGACGGGGGCTGCAGGCTGGGCAAGGATCACTCTTTCATGCTGGGGCTGGCTTTGGTCACGTTGTATCTCCAGCATTCAGACAGATGTGGGATGATGTCGTTGGCTCGTACGGTATCTGGGCAATCGGGGTAAAAGCTGACGCCGCGGTGGCGGCGGGCGTGCGCGCCCTGCCAATTATTGCTGGCTGGTCGAGTGGCGAGGCCCGATCGGCTGCTCTGCTGACCCCGGCGCTCGTTTGCCCGTTTCCCTCGGGCTGAATAAAATCAGGGGCACTGGAAAGAACTTCGAAGCACTATCCGGGAGATGTGGACTGGAGGAGGCATCTAGAGGCGTCTGCGGCTGATGATCCTTGACCTTTCCATCCTTGATGGACGTCGGACCATTCATTTTCTGCTCTGCATGGTCGAAGATTATCGTTCGCCGCAGGATAGCTCCGAGCTTGTCGCCAGATCGAAGATCAGGACCGTGATCAAGCGGCGGCGGGATACCCTAGGAGTCGTGATCAAGAGCTCGTAGTGTATGACTCTAGATATTGAGGAGTAACTCGCGAGGGTCTTCTTGCTGTCGGAACTATTGTCAGTGCCGCAATCGGTTAAATATTCCACCATGTCGGTGCAGAGAAGAGAGACTTCGGCTACTCGTACCTGCAAGATGTTATTCTGCTCCTCGAGCCGAGCCATGAGAGCTTCTAGCTCTTTCGCACGGTTGTTTGCTGTAGCAGTGCTTGGGAGGGGTGGTATTTCCGTAAGATCTCTGATCGGAGGCAGACGGCTAATCTCCTTGCGGTAATGTGATGCGGCAAGGTGATCATTGGCGCGTCGTACTTCGGCTTCAGCGATGGCAACTTGTTCTTTGTATTTTACCACGTTCTTTTTAGTCTGACTTAGATATTCTAGAATACCTTGATGACTCGTGATCAGATCCGCTTCCTTGTTCCTGTGGTCTTGAAGGCAATCTTTGTACTCGACGCCGATGCGCTCTAGGCGTTTGATCCGAGCTTAAGAGAGCTCACAGGCTTCAGTGGTAGATATTTTTCTGGCCGTAAGCTTGATGGTAACCGCTTTCTTGTCTTCGATGGACTGCGCGAGCCCCTTGCACGTACAAACTGGACTCGAGGGCTTTATCCCCACTGTTCGCATTTTTCAAGCGTTTGTGTCGTTCGGAGTTGAGAGTAGCTTGTTCCGCAGAGGCGGATTTCATAGCGCGATCTTCGTTAAGGTGGGCAACGTCGATCTCGTTCGTCGAGGCGGCCATGTTCTGATTGTAAAACAGAACGCGGCCGCTGAAATGGCGTATTTGGTCATCCTTGAGAGTGAAATGCGCTGGTGTTTCTGCTCTTCTTTGACTATTGCAACAGACGCTCGCCCAATAGCGGAGCAGGTACTTCCGTCCATCGCCAACCATGTGTCCGTGGCGCGGAAGAAGTTATTGGTGATACCCTCCATTGTTCCGCGTGTGCTCCAGCACGGTCTGGAGCTGAATATCTAGACTACCTATTGAAAGGAAAGGTGCGTGTAGCTCTAGCGGGTAGACCTCGTCCGGCAGCGCTTGGGCCTCATGATGCTGCGGGACGTAGGCACTGGCGTCTGCCATTGACCTCATCCGTCGTATATTTCCCCCCCCAAGTTGTCAATTTTTCTTGTCGAGATCTATTCCATTGATCTCGTCGTAGTTGGTGGCCATGCACGCGGGGGCATCAAACCCTATCTCCTGCGTGAATGGCGAGCCGAGGATCATCTCGGGGGTGCTTTAGGAAAGGAAAAAGTGTACGTTTTGTACTTCCAAATGCCCTTTGACCGTCTCGAGAACGAGGCGTCGTATTTTGGCACGCTTGCGTGCCGTCTCGGTTTCTTAGCCGAGGGTGCTCGAGATGATCTGCGGCTGGCATGGAATTCGCTCGTAGCGTTGGCCAGCCTCGTCGAGTCGGCGCAAGTGCTTGTATCCGAGCAGTTTGACGTCGGAGCCGGTATCTCTTAGACAGGACAGGCGGGCGTTAGACAAGCACGACTGTACCATATTGTCAACACTGTGGTCGCTATCCTCGTTGGAGTAGCTTCCATCAGCTATTGCTTCGATAATGAGATGGTTTTTTTCGGATTCTGTGATCCTTTGTCGTGCCTTCGAAGTCTACCCCGAGTGCCTCGGTCTCCGCGTCCACCCCTTCCATCTCTTCCTCGGCCACCTCGGCCACCTCGGCCGCCTCGGTCGTCATTGCGACCACCGGTCTTGCGCGTCTTGCTGATCGAGCGGTGGAGGGTGAAGGACTTTGCCCGACGCTGCATGACCCACCTCTTAAAGGCTTGCTGCTTCTCGGGTTCTCTGAGATCTGTGCACTCGTGCATGAAGTGCTTTTGAATACATACACTTCTTCTGATTACGCACAGTGGCGGTGCGGACAAACCACTATGTTGCGTGCGGTATTGCTCGTGGCTGTGGTAGTTGTTGCCATCGAGCCTCAGCCGTCTGTAAAGTTCGGCCTCGTCGAACATCGAGTAGTCGTCGCCCGAGCCCTGGAATCTTTTTCCTGTTGGCTGGGTGGCATCACGCTGACTCTCGCTCTTTTGGCGTTTAACGCCACGGTTTCGCGGTTCATTTACCTGACGACTGTCACACTGGCGGTCTTGGTCCATCTCACTGTTGTAGTTGGGGGGGGGCAACATGTATGCTCTACTGTTGAGCTAATTACGTCACGCCTCGTAGTATCGAGACGCATTGTAGTTGCGCTCCATGAAACCGTGCATGCCTTTCCACACATCCGCATTGGTGATCAAGCTTGTTGCTTCCTTGATGATGGGGATATGATTTTTCTTATTCCTTTTGTCATAATCGGCGTGTAACGCCCCATCATCAGGCGGTCCGGCTTTGTGGAAGCATCGGTAAATTTCATGTAGACTTTTTATGTTGCCTGTGTTAGGCCTAGCGAAGAATCCCAACGGACATCCTTCATGTGGCCGTGAGCGGCTTTGTCTCGTTAATGGCATGGCGCGGGTTGTGGAGTGCCCGCAATTCCTCCTCCGTGATGTTTTGGAAGTTGACTTGCGAGCCGAGGAGATGGCCCTCCTCTTACCAGTACTTTAGAGGTAGTCAGACATCTCGTTGGGATCAAGCGTTTCTTTGAAAGAGATGATTCGCGACCGCGTGTTGCTGGCGTGGTTGCGCTCTGCCACGATGCGCGCGTAGCGATCATAGTCATTCACTCTTTCGTAAGGGTTCTGACCGTCCTCATAGGGAAGAGGGGTTTTGGGAGGAGTGGGCATTTCCACGATAGTGTTCTGATCCAATTTATTAAAAAAGTAAGATAAGGTTGGCTTGCTGAAGGAGGTGGTTCTGGGGGAGTTTAGGCTACAGTGCGAGTGATATGAAGAGGCGCTATTTGCAGGGTGAGTGCTGTTGCGCGGTTACCGTGGTGCCTAATTCTAGCTCCTCTACAGCGCAGCATGGCATTAGGCTTCATTGGCCGGAGATGTGCGGATTCTAAGCTAGAGAGATAAGTCTATAGTTCGCGCTGGTCGACGCAAAGTAGATAGTAGAGCATTCTTGAAAGCCTGATTCTCGTTGGGATCTGAAGAGATCTCGGTGGCGGATTTTAAGGAGCCTGTGATGGCTACTTATTGTCCACTGATCTAATTCTGGAAGCAAGTATTGTTGGCGCGGCTAAAGAGCTGGCTGTCATGGCAAGTTTTTCTTTGCTGATCGTTACTATAGAGAGCTTCGAGGCGATAAAGTGCAAGTGGATAATCCCCATTGGTCTGGCTTTGAGGATATTTAAATGACTCGCGGGGAGAGATTGTTTACCAGTATACCTTTGCCTTGCTGGCGTACAATTCAAGTGGTTCGTTTTCGATCCAATTGTACTACTTCATTTAGTAGTACTATGTTTTTTATAGCAGTTGTGTAGCATAGGCCTGATATAGGGTGCTGAGTCTGGTGTATGAAAACACAGAGCAGCAAGAGAGACCGCAGCCTGTGTTGAGTTAGGAAGAGGCAATGCGTTTCGCAACGCATCACTTTTATGCCCGGACGGCTGTGGTGCGTCATAGCGCCGCCGAGGGGATTCATCCTCACTGCGACTGCTGTAAGAGCTATCCTCATACGTGCGGCGCATGGCCGACCGTTCGGCACGGTACGAAGCAGCTTTGGACTCCTCCCTCTCATCGGCTTCTCGTTCCCATTCCTCAGTAGGCGCGTCGTTGCGCACATTCCGCGCGTGCTTGCCCTCTGTACGGAAGTTCTGGCGCTTGAACTTCTGAGTCGCTCTTCGTAAGGCGGGCATCTTCGCTCTGTCGGTACGCACGCGCTTTCTCAGACTCGCCCAGACTGTCGTAGCCGTCGCGATGATGACTGTGATTTTGACGATCATCGCGGCGGGGAGCCTCGTCCGCATGCGGATCATCACGGCGCCCATCCTCGTCGCGCCGACCATCGTACTCAGTTTCGTCAGCAAATCGTGTGCGATGCTGCCGTTCGGAGGCTTGGCGATCCCAGTGTGCTTGGTAGGCAGTCGGGTGAGGCATGTAGCCATGGTCAGGGTTGCCATACCGCGCGTAGGGCTGTGCCTGTTGTTCGTCATTGCCTCCTAACGACTGGAATGGGGCTTGAGTGTATCCCTGTGGATGCTGCTGGTAGCCATCCAGCCGCTCGCTGTAGCCATAGCCATCGCGAATACCTGAATATCCATGGCTTCCGATGCGCTGGCTCTCGTAGGTGGGAATGGTTTCGCCATGTCCCGTCTGACGATAGTAGCGCTGTGGCTCTTTGTCGCGATACCGCTCAGTGTGGGGTCGCGATAAAAAGTGCTCGGTCGGCCACACTGCGCATAGGCTGCATGCCTTGGCGTTGAGGGGCGCGACTGTGGCGAGGATGTGCGTAAGCGCGATGCCGGGCGAGCGTTGGGGTCGAGTTTGGAGCGGAAACGTGGAGTGGGGCGTAGAGTGGGGCGTGGAGTGGGGCGTGGCATATCCTTCTGTGAGGTGGTTTTGCGCTTAGCCATACGCATTTTTTCAGGTCCGCCCCCTCGCTGGGCGAGAGCTTGTAGCCCCCATCTTCGCCCGGTTGCGGATAGAGCTGAGCGTCTCCTCAATTGCGTTTTTGCGCCGAGGGCTTGTCCACTATCAACATTATTTTTGGCGGGTTCCGACTGCGCAATGACGTAGGGCTGAGCGTGGCTAGCTTGACGCTGGTGTCCGACCTCCTCACGTGGAGTAACCACTCGGGTGGCCTGCGCAAATTTGAGTTCGAGCGATTTCTCGTTGGCGACGATGCGTTCGGCAGGATTTTTGGCACCGGCATGATCACTTGCCAGCTGCTTCCTCCTCTACGGGCTTAAAAATCGCCTCGGCACTTAAAGTTTTGTCGAGCGGAGGCGCAGAACTACCCTTGTCATCGCCAGCATTTGGCGTTTTGGCGACGATATTTCCAGCCTCGCCACTAACATCTGCGGCGGGCTGAATCTCATCGTCTTCCTCATTTGAATTTTGAGGAGGTTCTTCGGCAGACGAGGGCAGATTGGCCGATAGATGGGGGATTTGACGTTCCGACGGGCGGCACAGCAGCGACCGCTGTAACTTTGGCTCATCCGCTGTTGTTGACGCCAGTGGGCACGTCGTCGTCGTCATCGTCGTTTTTATTGGACGTCGGTGAGCTTGGCACAATTGTTGTGGCGAGGCATGCTGCCATCTTCTGGCCGCCAGCGGGATCATTGGCTTGCGATTTGTCATGATCCCGCTTGCTTGCTTCTTGTTGAAGCTTGTGGAATTTTCGACTTTGTCGTCGTTTCGGTCGGGCGCCCGTCTCGTCATCGACAGTTAGCCTCCGAGGCTGGGCGGGTCCAGGTCCAGTCCCGCCAACTTTGGTGTTGTTAGACCAGCCTGTTATCGGAACAGGTGTAGCTCCATGGCCACCCGGCGGCCGGCTGAATATCCGCGGGCGTTCTGGGGTTGCGGGGCGACTTCTTTGCGTTGCCCTTGGGTGCTTTTTTCTTTTGCCCTGACATCTGCTCTGATGGACAGTTCAGATGAGCCGGGCTCAATTCGAATTGCTCCGGTTCGTCCAGAGCAGAGAAAAAGGAATCGGTTGATTGTGAACCTCACCCAGGAAGCACTGTGGCTGTAGCGCTGTGGCTGCGGGGTTACCGTCGATAGCTCTGTGGTTTAGCGCTGTGGCTGCGGTGGTGACGCGTTCTCTCTGTGGAGAAAGAGAGAGGAGAGCGCGGTCGCGGGAGCGTGAGCGAGAGAGAATCGCGGGGAGCGAGGGCGCGGGAGCTAAGGCGAGGGCGAGGAGTGACGGCGAGGGGAGATGGCACACCGAGGAAGGGGGGGGCAGTGTTCCGTACCCTCGGTGGCCAGGGCGGCATACTATGCAGTTAATTATACTATGTAGTACAACTAAAATTGCGGCGGTATAATACACATGCTAACCGTGACCGTTCTCTTGGCCGTGCTGTGATAGTGTCACATTTACGTGAGTTGACTGGGTACACGTGTCCCATACATCAGAGCCAATGTTTAAAGTAACGTCATTGATGACGTCACTGTAAGCAAACCGCCTGGGCGTGCTACTACGTTATCCGTACATCAAACGGTTCTTGAACCAGAATTCTGGTCCAAACCAAGTAGCGGTTCTTGAACAATGTTTGGTTGTAAAAGCGTGTCAACAAAGTTTGACCTTTGAACTATGATGTACAGGTAACGTGTTAGCACGCCCAAGCGTTTTGCTTACAGCCTTACAGTGAAGTCATCCATGACATCACTG
>JAULCF010677135.1:0-10240 GCA_032361265.1 Devaleraea mollis | reverse complement strand
ATATTTTGTATCAAGTAAGCTGAGCTCGGTGCAAGACCGGCACATATTAAGAAAGCTCTTCAAGCTCTCGAAAAGAAATTTTGTTGTCTTCCTTAGCAAAGCGAAAAGTCTTTTTGCTGTGCTTCGTAGTTCTGCGACGGTGTTCGTAAGAGAACCTTAGTGACTAGCGTATCTAGTGAGAAAAGAAACACCTACCTACTTACTTCTCTACCACTAGGATATCTATCCTTAACACCCACGATACTCTGATACTTTTTTACATCTACTGTATTTTCATTGGCTCGCGAGCCTCTTTGACAGATCAGCCGATTTGGCATATGGCACACTTGTAGAGTTTGCACCATCCATGCCATTTTCTTTCAGTAAATTTGTAATAATTTTTGGGTTCGACAGATGTAAGCCATTGCTTGCCAACTTCTTGATCTTCAATCCAACATGCTGGAAGCTATGAGGTGGTCCACTTTCTGTTTTACCGTTGAATTTCTCAATTGCCTCATTTTGTGACAAAGTTGTTGCTGTAATTTGCCATGCTTCTTTCATTGATTTTGCCAGTTTTTCCAAGGTTTCCAGATTTTTTGCCGTTACTAGAAAGTCATCATTATTGCTTCCATTCTGGCAATTCCATTTTCTGTGTCGATCCAGTACATTGAGGTTTCAGCCAGGAATTTGTTCCGTCCCCATGCTTTCAACCAAAAATCTCACCATGTATCCCATTGTTGATTGGCTGCCGGATCCCCTTGCATTGCTATTCTCATAACACATATTTTTCCAAGTTTTTTAAAGCTGCCATCTGATCTTGTTGGTTGCGTCATATTGACACGAATATTTGGATCATCGGGGTGCTCTCATATAGGCACCTGGGATATCATAACTTTGTATTACGTGTCCATCAGAAACTGCGACCGCCAACAAAAGTCGTCTGGCAACCTGAGATGGCATATGCGACGCCGTGCGAGTTTGATCAAATTGTTTACCTGGCTTCATGAGATCACCTCTGATTGCACACCTTGCCTTATGCTTTTCGATTCCACCAAATTGATTTGTTTTGGCTTTGTAAGTCATCGTGAACGGCACGGGCCTATCTGACGACAGCGCCTCTTCATACTCCCAGGTTCGTAATTCTGTGTCATGTCTTGCCAGCTCAGCATCGTGTGCTGCGGCCCACTCCTTGAGATAAGGACGCAGTCTTGCTTCAGCCATGTTTCGCGGAACTTTCGTGCTAGGTCTAACGCTCTTCTTTCTTGCTTCAGTTTCTCTTTTCTTTTGCAGGTTTTCGATTGCTGTTTTGAGTGCTTGTTTCAAGTGTGGTATTCGTTGTGTCTCGAATTCTTGTTCTATATCGCCCCGTCTGTGCATGGGAAGTTGCGCTCGTCATTCCTTTCAAGATCCATTCCTCTGGCAACCAAGACGATTACACTTTGGCCTCTCATATCTGAAATGAGCTCGTTACGTTTGAAAGCTACTACCATTGCGGCAACTGTCTTGTGTGGACGTCTTCTAGCTCCCGCTACCTTTCTGCATTGTGTTTGTTGAAATATGTGATTGTTAACAGGCTTCTGGTTCTGTTGCTCAGGAGTGCTGTGATGTTTTTGCTGAGATTGCACTTCATCTTCGAAGTGCACGCGTTTGACTTTGGGTAGGTCATTGTTGTTTTTCTTTCTTTGTCTTTCTGATTAACCTTCTTCCTTGTATGCTGGGTCGTCGTCTTTGTTGCAGCTATCCTTTGGCTTGTTGTCGACTCTCCTTTGCAGGATGAAATTTGAGATTCGTACTGTTGTTATCTTTTCTGCTTCAGGTAACCATACTTGGTATTTGTCTGATTCGATTTTGCGTAAGTAAAAAGCTTTCTCTGCCCTCTTTTTTAGTCTTTTCTTGAATTTCACGGCACTGACGGCTTTTCCGATTTTTTGCCCAGGGTAGAAAAGTTGCAGGACTTGCAATGTTGTATTCTGAGCAATGGTTTTGGATGAGTTTGTGTGGGCTTGGTTGAAGCTTTACCCCTTTGTAGTGGCCAAGTAGTTGCTCTTGTCGGCTGCGTCCAAGACAGCGTGCGACCAGAATCGTTTTGGCATGTGTGTTGCATTTTCCATAGCTGTTCGAGCCGATGCTATCAGATGGCGGAACCTTCGTTCAGCAAAAGCGTTTGACTGAGAAGTATTTGGCGCAGTGTGTGTCGCCAAAGTTCCGTTGTTGTCCAGAAACTCCCTCATCTTTTTGGAGTCTTGTTCCTTTGAACCGTCCGTGTGTAGCCTTTTCGCCTTCTTGTTGCATATCCTTTGGACCATTGCTAGCAATCTCATAGTCGCGTTCGCCGCCTCAATCTTTTTGCCCATGATCTGCACATCTGTCCAGCCTGAGCCTGCATCAACCAGAATTTGAACGAAGGTCTTTCCATCTGAGTCTGCGGGTGATATTGGACCCGTGGTATCTGACGATACTGCATCTAGAAGCGCATATCTATTTTGTGCATGCTGTTTGAACGGTGCTCTAGTGGTTATGCCTTGTGTGTATGGCGGGCACGACTTGCGTTCATGCGCAGTGTATAGACTTTCCATATGTGCCATGACCTCCGGCTATTCCTCTCGAAACCAGCTGACTTATTGTTGTGCGATTGGTTGAGCACGTCTTGACCTTGCTTATTGTCCATTGCCGGCGCGACACGAGGGCCCTTTTCTTAGCTGCTATCTTCCAAGTGTTCTGAACTTTCTTCGATAAGTCCAACTTCGCGTTCATCACCTGTTGCTTCTTAGGCA
Organism: Devaleraea mollis; assembly: GCA_032361265.1. Classification (NCBI taxonomy): domain Eukaryota; phylum Rhodophyta; class Florideophyceae; order Palmariales; family Palmariaceae; genus Devaleraea; species Devaleraea mollis. The sequence goes on along the minus strand of JAULCF010677135.1, from coordinate 7,487 downwards.
TAGTTACCTTAGTTTTTAGCCTGTAGAGGTCGTATTTTCCTTTCTCCCTGATGATGGCTCCTTGATTCAGATTTGCTGAGGGGCCTAGTAGTAGTAAACAGTATTATTTTGTAAACACTACTTTGTGGCTTTTTTCTGTTAGTTGTGCGACTGATATCAAGTCCTCTCCGAACTTTGGAGCTACTAATGCCGGTAGATGAATTGCCTTGCCCTCTGACGGAATAACTCGGTAAGCCACTCCGAATCCCAAAAGGGTCCTAAGCCTTAGGGGAAGAAGTGTCTCTCAGTGACCCTTTCGGGCGCGCGCAGAGAGATGCCACGGAATGCCACACGTGGTCTTATTGCCCTTTTCGGGAGGCTTCCCTTCGCCGTCTTTCTCGGCGCGGAGCAGGATCTGCTTAAACGCGCTTTATTGCCTCGTAGAGTATACTGGTACGTTATATTATGCTGAATCACTAGTTTTTTAGAAGTAGAAACAGAGACGAGCGTCAAGCTCGTCACCTAGGGTCACCGGCGCGGATTGCGCGCCGATCTCTAACGTGTTCCTATGATAAACTACATGGGGCCACGTGCCCCCACGTCACACAAACAGTACCCTAAAACAGTACCTCAATTGAGAACCGCCAAAACAGGTACATAAGCACAAAAAGGTGCTATCGGCCAATAGGGTTAGGGAGGCCAATTCTGACACTGAATCTTTTTTGTTTTCGCCGGTAGGCGAACCATTTTGTGGGCCCACGATGGCCACATGTGGTCTGATTCTGCAGAATCAGACAGAATAATTGGCCGGCCCGACCAAATGCCTCTCACTTCGGGAACCGATGAAGCACATTGAGGACAGAGCAAATATTTTGGACAGACACCATGGTAGGGCCGAACAGTCATACTATGAGCGTGAAGACAAAGACCGTCTGCTTGCTGTCGCCGGCGGATCGGAATCCTGCCGGGGTCTCAGCGTACGCCGGTGTGCTCGGATATTAGCTGCCCCGATGCGGCGCCGCTATTGTCGTAGTCATACCGAAGCACGTACCTAGTAGGTACCTCAGCCAGTTCCCGCGCGGCGCTGTTTGCCTTGAATGCGAGGGACCGCGGCGCGAGATTTGGTGGATGGTGCACGCAAGAGGCCACGCCAACATCATTCAGCTTCTGTAGAGGTTGCAGCTGGAGAGAGAGGGGGGGGAGGCGCAGGCAGTAGGACGGCTTCGTTTTGAATTCGCGCTGTCCGACAGGTAATCGCTGAGATAGTTTGCGAGTTCCATAAATGTCCACGATAGCTTCTTCAAATTGTCTTTCCGGTTGCTCTTGACTCAAATACGATGTAGCCGAAAGCGGGCGTTTGCGTCGACTCAAACGCCTCGCCCAAGACTGCGCTGAATCAAACGCCTCGCCCAAGACTGCGCTGACTCAAACGCCTCGCCCAAGAGACAAGAGCCGAAGACGAGAGTCGCGGGCTGATGACAGCGGTGTATCGGGGCGCCGCAAATGACGGGGGAGGAAGCGCGCCGCGCAAAGGCGAGGAGAGGATGCCGGTGCTCAAAGCTACTAAGAGTCGTGACGACAAACACAAGGTGCGCGCGAGATCCTGCGCGAAAAACGGAACAGTCAGGGGACGGGGCTCTATTCCCGCGTCGGCTGCGCCGGGCATCAGCGCACGGTCGGGAGCTGCCGCTGGGATGAAGGAGACTGCGAAATCAGAAGCGCATGTCATCGACCCCGACGGACCAGAGTACGATGTTTTGCTTCGCGAGCTCGACGATGCCGAGGCCTCTAGGAGTGCCAAGGCCGCGGAGGAAGCCGGCTACGTGTCGCCGTCTACGTCGAGCGATGATGCGCCCTTCCCCAACACAAGCAGCCGATTTTGGCGGCGCAAAACGAAGAAGCGCTATACGAACACATACTTCTTGTTCGAAGGCGAGTACCACTCAGAGTGACTCTCTTTCCGAGAAGTCCAATTTAAGATTTAGGAACAGAAGCACGCTGCGTTTCCGAGATAAAAACATTCTAACTACTACAATAAATACCATTGCTGCACAAACATCAGCGAATTAGTCCTCAAGAAGCAAGGACAGGTCGACCTCTTTTCCGCCGGCAGGGGCGTTGACGGTGGCCGGCAGAGATGCGTCCTCGATGATGAGCTCGGCTACATCTTGCTCCAGTCTGCCATCTAGGAGGAGCCCAAGAAGGAGCGACTCGTCAGAGATGTCCTTCGACAGAGGGTCGGAAGGGTTGAATCGTGTGCGGATGAAGCCAAGGTTGTCCAGCGACCCGGAAGGGTAGGAATCCTTGAGTATGGCCGCGTCGATGAGCAGTCGCTTATCTCGTACAGGGTTGCTTTTTGCGATGACGTGAAAGAGAGAGTAGCTGCCAGTAAAGGCGAACAAGGGGACGCGCCGACCCAGATTTTCCGAGACTGCGTTGCGCAACATGAACGCTGAATCGAAAAATGTAGTTAGGGCGATCTCTTCGTCAGCCAGAGTGCTCGGCGTAGCTCTCTGGCACTTTCTGGACTATTATTGCGTGACTACCGCATATTCGGACAGGTCTCGGAAGACGATGAGCCCCGAGATCTGCGATGAGAGATCGACGTTGTTAGCGAGAGACGAGTCCGACAACGCGGAAAGGTACAACGTCGAGAGGTCTAAGCGGTTGATCCGCATTCCGACTGCGGCGTACTTCAGAGCGCGGTCGACGCTCTTGTTGACCAGATTACGGGCTTGATCGTCGAAGCACGTCAGCTGGTTCAACTGCGATACGAGGAACGAGGCATGCGGGCAAGTCATGGTGGCGACCCAGCCTATTGCGCCCGCAACCTTCTTGAAAAGAGCTTTGCTCATTTCGGTGCCATCCGGGAGACGAGAGGTGGAGACTTTCTGTTCGAGATATTGCCTCTGGTGGCACAGGACGTGGTCATCTATCATCTCGAATTCCAGCCCTCCAAACTTGAGGACTCCCTGTCCGAGATCTGAACATGCGCCCATCTTCACGGCCTCGTTCATCTTATCTTCATTGCGACGGAACTCGTCGGAGCCAGCGAACAACGTGTCGTTGACGAGGATGGCGGACAGGTCGTCCAGCCATGAGTCGGAGTGTCTCTCTAGGCGCAACTTTAGAGCGCGCTTGGCGGACTGAGCCGCGGCCTCGATCTGAGCATTGTGCTCAGCGACCATAGCGATAACCCTGCTTCTTTCTGAATACCGAAAGAAGAAGTAGCGGTCGATAAGAGCGGACGTCATAGATAGATGGATAGTAAACAGAGTCATGTAGAACGAGCCCCAGTACGAGCCGGCCTCCCGGAGCTCGTAGAGAGATGACAGAATCCAGATGAGGTAACCACGGGGGCGTTCTCTCATTTTCTTCGGAGGCCTCGCATATATCTTCCTAGTCAACTTCCCGCCTTGCAAATAGGCCTGCTTGACGACTCTGGTCCATATTGAGTAACCCAGAGAGAGACCTAGGACGAGGAGCATGCGCACAGACATCGATGCGACGCAGCCAGCGTCTGAAACAATTCGGCGTGAATCCCGATCCATGCAGTCCTGGACGACGATTCGCGCCTTCCAGCGCTCTTCATCCGTCTGATACTCCTTGATAGCGAGAACTATTCGCGTGCCAACGACATTGGCATTTTTGGGGACGGTATCTTTCAAGACTATCTTGAAATCTTTCATGTCCAGCAGACCGCTGAGCTCCTCATCGATAGCGCCATCCGCCTTGAGCTGATCAAAGGCAGGATGCTGAGGCGTAACAATCTCCGTGATGAAGACGTCGTGCGCGGCCGTAGCGTGCCCGTGCGCGGCGAAGTACTCCTCGACGTTTTCGCACAGGCGGAATGTGACTTCGTCCCCGAGATCACAAAAAGAAATTGATACGTCGCTCGGGGCTACATCATCGGTGGCTGATTGACTGCTGGCTGTATTCTGTTTTTGTGCAGGAGAAAGGTCAAACTTCTTGCCGTTGAGGTAGAGGGCGCAGTGATCGGTGAAAGGCCCTGCCTTTGCTAGAGTCGCGACAAGCGATGTGCGCATTTTCGAGTTAGAAGAGGGGTGGAGATGAAATTCCAGCTCGCCACCGAGCTTGGGGTTGCGATCAATAGAAGAGTGGTAGGAAATAGCAAATATTTGTCAATTTCATTCTTTAGGCGGCGCGGATGTGGAGCTTTTGTAGCGAGCAACTGCCCGTCTTCGATTGCTGTCGGGGACGACGCAAGCAGGTAAACGTCTTCCGCCGCTGGAGCTGGTTTCACATGTGACGTTGGAGCTTCGTGTAGACGGCGGCCTATTTTGACGAAGGCGACGCTTCCTCTCCGACCCAAGTAAACGTACGGGCCTGAGAAGCCATCGACTTTGCCAGATCTAAGAGAGACTTGGCTCTTCTCGCGATAGACGTAGCAAAGTGAGCCGGGTAGCCGGGCGTCCACATCTGTGGGCTGCTGTCTCTTCTTGAACTCGAGGTATCTCATGAGGCAGTGAGATGTCTCCGCGGCTGACATAGCAACATTCATGACGGCCAAACGTTCGCCTTTGGTTAGATGCTCCAACTGAGGCGAGGCTTTCGAGAGAAAAAGCGGTTGCTGACCACAGACGAGCAGATACGCGGATGTGTTCGTCTCTGTCACTGTCGCGTTCACAAAGTGCGTCGAGATGGCCGGGAGGCCCGGTTTTCCTCATTTGGCGAAGTCGGGGTCAATCCAAACTTTCTCAAACGTCGATCGGAGGACAGCATTCATTCGCTCGCAGACGCCGAAACTCCAGTGGGCTTCGGTGGCTTTCTAGAGTAGCTCAATGCCTACGGCGGCGCAGTTGTCGCGGAACTCTTTGCTGATGAATTCGCGGGCTGTATCGACGACGAGAAATTGAGGGGGGCCGAGGAAGCGGAGAACCCACTCGAAGAAAAACGCCTGCCAGACTTCTGATGAAGACCGGCTGGCTAGCTCAAAAGTCTCCATGAGCTTGGTACTGCAGCACACCATGTTGAGAGTCGACTCGCGTCCAACGAGATGTTCAATATCCATCACGACGAGTTTGTTGAAGATATATTCCTGCGTGCACGCCACACGTAAGCGTCGTGGAGCTGATCCGAATAGTTCGCAGGTGATGCACTTGCGCTGGATATCCTGCAGGGCCAAGAGGTCTTCCTTGGTGAACTTCTCGTTCGGATTGCCGATGCGCAGGAAGCGGGCGACATTCCGAGCGGTAGAATGACCAGTATTTTTATGCGCGGAGACGATTTCACTATTGGAGTAAAGGACATAGCTTAACAGAGGTAAGCACCCTGGGGATGTCCCAAAGCGCTCCAGCGAAAAAACTGCAGCATCGAACTCTTGTCGGCGAAATCAGGTTCGTGTAGATAGAGGTGGCCATTTCGAGAGAATAGAGCCGCCGACCAGCCATTCGCTGAAGACAGGGTCTGATTGGTGACATCGATGACTGCTTCCATCTCTCTTAGAGTAGCCAGGCCTAGGAGCGATGGTATCGTTTCGCTCTCGATGATATCTCGAGAGAACGTGACGATGCTACCCTCTGACGTCGATAAGAAGGCGGGTGGCATACCTATCGACTTGAAGACCGTATTTCCAAACTAGAAGCTTCTCTTCGACGGCTTGAGGTTGCCGAGCGCATCTTCGCGAGAGATGCCGAGGGAATCGCAGTCGCGGATATACGAAGCGCTCCCGGAAACGGAAAGTGGGGCGCCAAGATCGACGCAAGTATCGTCCGAGCGACTGCTTACTGGCGACAGGGGCTGTGGCAGACTGTTGAACGCCATGAAATAGGAAGCGTTTGTCAGCAGGCGATCATCATGCTCGATCTGAGGAGAGTGACTGAGCGTAGGGAGGTTATCGACAGTTGCCAGCAGCGTGTCAACCTTCTCCTATTATTCGGCTTCGATATCAGCATATGAGGCCTCCTCTTCCTGACCATCAATATCGGCTTCATAGGCACCGCGCTCTTGCTCGTTGTACAAAGTTTCCTCTTGCTGGGCAAAGGATTCCGAAAAAGCGTTCTCTGTTCTGCTGGAAGAACCGGGCAGATTGCAACTAAATGGTAGCGAGAGCCGCACTTACGACAGAGCATGGTGGATCTATATCGGCCGGCACCGTTCAACGGTGAAGTTCATGATTTCCCCAGGCTGCGCGGGAGGCCCAGGGTACGGCTTATCGTCGAGCTCAGAGGCGATGCGCCGAGTATCGTACGGCTGCGGCCGTACCGCTGGCGGATCACGCGGGCAAAAACGCCCAGGTGGCGGCCGCGCGGCGGAAGCTGGCTGCTTGGGATCCGCCGTGCCTGGGCGTGCTGGTGCTCGGCCTCTGCCGTCGAAGAGAACTCGCCTGTCGCTAGGGCCAGAATTTGACCTGTGCTCAAAGCGACTAGGGCCAGTGCCCCATAGCGATTCCTAATGATCGCTGTCGTCGCCGTCGTCGTCAGTAGCGTCGCCAAAGCGAACCGGAAGAGATGCCCTTCGCTGAGCCTTAACTTTCGCTCGATGGAGGTCACTCGAATTGAAGTCGGCAGTTGCTCCGAGACTGTCGGCGAATGCGTTAGAGTGTTGGACGGCGCCCTTGTTGATCTTATTGAATTTATTTCGATCTTTTGCCCTTGCTTCGGCGAAGTCTACGCCGATCAAACCATTCTCAAATTACTCTCTCGCTTACCAAAGAGCGTGCATCGGGTTGCGCGTGCACTTTTCCGCGAGGAAGAAGCATTGTTGCACAATTTTTTTCTCAATCACATGGCCGTCCGCGATCGTCGGATGGGCGGCTCGAATAGAGCCCCACGTGACACCTTTGAGCAGTTGCTTCACGCTGTTCAGGTTTTCCGGACGCTCGAGGTTCTCAGCAAGGTAATCCCAATAATGATCGATTTGTAGGTCGTCAGGGTTCTGGAAGCCCCCTTCCCAAGCATTCAACGTGTTCAGAGTACGCGAAGATATCGCGCCAGTAGTGAGCAGGAGATCGATCATTTTCTCGCGCGACGCGCGTTCGCCCACGTAACTTCGCATGACGCTGCGAAAGTATTTCTCGCACTGCCCGACTGTCTTCTCGCGTTCAGCAAACGCGATGTTTTCGTCAACAACCCATTGTTTCGACTCGCCCCGGTACATTTTCCTAAAAGATGCTGCAGCATACTGGAAGTCCCTGTAAGACATTCCGCCCCCAGGGGGGTAGTCGCTCGGGTCCGACGCTTACCGCCTGAAAAAAATGCGTTTTTTTATTTGGCATTTGTTTTAAACGGTTTTAATTTTTTTAATTTTTTTAAATGTTTTTAAATGTTTTTAAATGTTTCTTGACGAGAGAAACCTTGTTTCTTACCTGGAAAGCTTCTGCGTCTACGAAACGCATCTAACAAATCTTTGGGTATCGAAGCAAAATCGTCAAGTGTGCAAACGTCAGAGATCGGAGGCGTGACAAAAAACCGAGGATGCTTTAGTTCCAAGAAGGCCCCAATGGTCATGGAATCATATATAAAGACAAATACATCACAGATCAACTA
>JAULCF010677024.1:0-10247 GCA_032361265.1 Devaleraea mollis | reverse complement strand
CAATCAGCTGACGTGCTACCAACGTCGCAACCGCACTTGTTTGACATCAATTTTGAATTTGAACCCATAAAATCAGAGGCCCATTTCTCACACTCAACCGATAGACGTAGCAGCGACAGTAGATATTCATCTTTTGCGTGCGGCAAGTCGCTACGCATGACCGCGATGGAATAAGGTTTGATATAATTGCGAATACTTTGCGTCCGCAACTGCAGCGTGGAAAGTCCGAGAAGGAGAGTTCATTAAATGCATACCCCCTCTGATAATGCGGATTGTCGCCCCGTGCTCACCAGTTAAAATGCTGAAAAGTCCAATGTCTGATTCCTTCCCGCACAAACCAGGATGAAATGGTTCTGTGCCAGCTGAGACCAATGGCAGGTCTACATGTACGCGCTGAGCAGGACAACTCAAATGAGTGTTGCGCCTGCACCTCTTACCCAAGGCGTTCTTCATACCTGGCGCAATACTGGAGAGAATCTTTGAACCCCAAGGAACCATCTTCACGTCAATAGAATCGGGGTTTCCAACCTCCGCTAGACCACATAAACGACTGATCACAGCTGCAAGCACACAATCGCCTTCGTTTTTTGAGACTTCGGCTATGTGAGGAGGTCTCATACCTGATCTACTCCCCGTAGCTACGAGGATAGCCTCTCCCAAGTTGTTAATTGCATCCGGCAACGACATTGCGCGACCAAACCGATTGCCCAATACACCGCTTTGTTCATCTGGGGCGTTGATTATTGACTCCCACACCGACATGCCTCCCAATGAGACAACTTTCATACCAACAGAAGGAATAAAATCGGAGTAATAAGCCTTCGAACCTGAAAGCACAGTCCCGTCTGAATTTCGCGAAAGAAAGGCTTCTTCAAAAATTGTAGTTCCACCACTGACAAGCTCAGTCCATCTCATCGCTTCTCCAGGTAAACGGAACGCATATGCAGATGAACTGGCATCATTGCGAACACTTAAAGACGAAGCCCATCGGCATGTCGACTTAGCCATGTTGCGATAGTCCAAGAAAATGCGCCGCGCAAGCTCTTCAAATTTCTCCAACTCAGATGGCTCGAAAAGATACGGTGCGACATTGCCATTCACATCACAATAAGTAGCATTTGGTATGCACGCAGGCAGACACCTCTTTCTCGGGTAGAACTGTTTACGCTTCTCAGTCTCATTTGCCGCAACTCCATCTCGAGACGCCCACACAGCTGCTTTCAAGGGATTGCGGTTACCCAGGGTAATTTCTAGCCCTTAAACTGCAGCGCTAAGTACGGATGCATTTGACTGTTCTTCGAAGTCAGGGTCGTCGCTTCTCGGTGGAACCCCAGAACTACGGCCCCCTTCTCGGTTTGCATGTCGAGGCCTCTTCGTGGCAGAGGGAGCAATACTTGATTCCGGATCCTCCAACCTCGGCGGCTTGGATTTCCTTTTCCGCGGAGGCATCGCCTTCCCAACATTCCGAACTCTTCTGGATTTAGACGAATTTTTACCAGTTGTAGCAACATCCGATGCAATGGTCGCAACTTTTGGCTCGAGTGTTGGAGCTGTCCGTCTTGCATAATACCTCGAGAAATCATCACATCGTTCCCGGCACTTGCGAAAGCGAGTCTCATCACTTGAAAGGATTGACGCGAACCTCCTTCCACACCTCTCCGTCATGTTTTTGCACTCATTTGCGAAAGAAGCCATTGCAGCCTTCGCCATTGCTTTCCACCTCATCTCAATTTTGTCGTAGGTTAAGCATTCCGGCTGCAACACAGTGAATACGTGCAGCGCAGAGTCCAACGATTTCCTAGCGGTCATAACTAGGCGAGAACCGATCACTATTATCCTCTCTCTGACCTGAACCTCCGACAGACGCATCACGGCTTTACACGCCACGCAATCCAAACTCTCCTCGAACACGTTCCGATCGTAGTATGAGTACAATCGTGGATCATCGGATTCGGCACGTCTAAAAATTCATGTAAACGCCAGCGCCCTCAACACAGAACTGGCTGCAGAACCAAGAACCAGCAATGTCCGCAGCCGGAATAAGACTTAGATTCATACCCATGAATTCTTCCGGAAGAGTGGCCACTTCCGCAAAACATTTCTCGTCCCATCCATGATCCAGCATCATGGAACTGAACACGTCCGGCAGTATTTTATCCAGGGCGCGCATAGTTGAGTCATGAGGCTGTGTGACGACATTCGTGCGCACGGGCCGCGCCAAATATCCGTTTGTCAGACGCCTCTCCAGGGATCTAAGAATTCCAAGTACTTGTTTCAAAACATTAACCTCTGCCACCACTTCCCTTGTCTTGTCTTGTAAATGGTTGAATGTATTCCACGTATCGAGCAGAAGAACGAAGAACTTGCCTTGCATTTGTGAACAGGGTGCAAACCTTTGCTAACATTTCCACAAAGGTGCTCCGCCAAAGAAAGGAGCTCATCAACTTCCGAACCGCTTTCAACATCTGGAGTGTACATGATTAGTACACACGCGTCCTGAACACTGCAAGTGTTGACAAATATGTGTTTGGCATTCTCATCATTCAAGGCATCGAAGAAAGATGTCTTAAGACCTTTCGCATTGGTTATCTTCGTTGCAGAACTGTCTTTCGTTTCGTCATTGTAGGCAATAGCATAGCGCCTTATCGCCCGAACAAAATCGCTGGGGTTCATGGGCTTAACTCATTCTGGTGCTGTGAGATATGCAACAGAACTCATGACGTCGAGGCGAGGTAAGCGAGGCGACCACCCATCCTGAACATAAGTGACCGATGAGTTCATGAATGACAAACGCTTCTCGACTAAAAGGGAGGCAAGGGAGCTGTAACGAGTACCCTCACGCAACACGAAAAATCTTACACGCTCTCCACCTCTTTAGGACGCTGCACCCAAATTTTCTTCAGCGACTTTGCAATGGAATTGCGCCTCATCTTTCTCAGCAGAACCGACATGCTTAATCGACGCAATTTCATCCAGTTTGGCACGGAACCGCTCCACGTCTTCACGCACAAGAGCCTCCTGGACCTGAATTTCTTCGTCTTACAGACAGCGAACAATAAATTCGTTTTGCCCGGCTTGCCACATACAACTTTCCGGATTCCCTCTCCCCGACTCCAGTTCCCTTCGAGCAGCCAAAAGAAACGATAGTTGAGGCAAGGGCCTGTTACTCAGTAAGCTCGTCCACGGCATGATGCGTACCATTGCGGGGTGGATGGATGGATTAGACATAGTAAAATGAAACGCTAACACTTCGTAGAAATGACGCGAGTTTCCAAGAAGAGCGGCAGTTTCAACAGCAGAAACAGAGATCCCGAGGAGGGCAATCCTCCCATGAGACCAACTTAGACGTCCCTGCGAAAAGCAGGCAGCGGCTCGACGTGGAGTAAATGAAGACTGCGGCGTAGCTACTCGAAGGGCTTGTTATTCACCGCTGGTTGGAAGAGTGTTCCCCAGGAGGAGGATTCCTCCTTTGAGAAGGTTTTCGACGGGTCAGCGAAATATTCGCGGCGACTTGACTTGGAATAACTGACGGCAGCGGTGTAGAGAGGGAGGACATATTCCGGACTATGACGCACAAAGAATGGAACACGATCGGAGACGAGCATGTGATAGCGAAAGAAAGGATCGCGGGTGAGTGATCAGTAACGGCGCAGACCACAAGAGATGATGACAAAACCTTGCATACACAGTCCTCTGGATACACGTGTAAGAGCAACGTTATGAAAAATAAAGGTTTGCGAACCAAGTTCATCATACTGTCAGGATGCTGGAGGTCGCTGCTTGACCATCATCACAGTAAGCGACGTTATCCCTACTCCCGCATAGTCGCTGTCACAGGATATCTGTTCTCTTCATTACGCAGACGCATCCCATCTAATGATGTAGCTGCCGGATCGATTCCCTCCGCTCGACCTCCTGCAAAATCTTCAAAAATCACTCAAGTGTAATTGTTACCTTCATCCAGCTCGATTAAGTCTGATTAAACTTTCAATACTGTCTTTGAAGTCTCTCGGTCTGAAATTATCAGCCACAAAGAAAGTACCGGCTTTGCTTAGCATTCAATCCGGCTTCAGTGCAGAACAGCACTTATTCTTGAACACGGTCTTGTGGTTGAAGATAAAACTGTACAGAACCCAGGTTCTGTCAGCAAGTATTTGCTCCTGACTGGTGTATTGCAGTACGACAGGAAAGTTGTCGTGAAGAGAGGTGTACGAGGTACCTGAATAGTACCCGTTTGCTTGAACTGCGATCTGCATGAAGTGGCCCCTCACCAAAGCTTTGAAAACGTTATTCTTTACTGATTCGCCAGGATACGTCAGTTCCTGCGCACAAATACCCCAATTCAAACGTCTGCCTCTTTCTATCAAGTCATTGAACGCCTTCATGGCCGCCTTGAGTTTCAAAAACTTCATACAGTTCGTCTCGCACCACCACCGACCATACTTTCCGTCCAAATTTCGCACTGCAACCCCTCTAAACTCCAGGAAAACTCGTACAAGTCTCCAATGTTCACCTCTGTCATCTTCAAAATGTCGGTGTGCGTTGAAGTATCGGGTCTTGTCTTCCTGCTTACGCGCGATGAGGAAGCACTCCAGACCATCTTGAAGCATCACACCAAGCGCCATCATGAAACCGACGCATCCCAATTCGTTAGCTCTGGTCAATGACACTACCATCTCTGGTGCTATTGGTAATCTCATCATGTTCTTGCCGATACTGGAAAGCAATAAGACGCTACCGGCTGATGGAAATGCACCAAGAAAACTCAGTGTGCTATAGCCGGGTAAAATAGACAGAGGATCCTGCCTTTGAATGAAGTCGAACTCCGCCACGGACTTAACTCCGAAACTAGTGAGTTTCAAAATCATTTCAGTCGGATCGTTTCGCACAACGTCCGGGGCATGGCTCTGCTCCATCTCGCTTTCAAAAATAAACTCCGTATACAACCGATACTATCGGTAAGGCAGAAACGGGCGGACGCGGAGCAGAACAAACTAGTAGTTTGTTCCGCTCCGCGTCCGCCCGGTTCTGCCCTTCCGCTGAATTACTGATGGGTAATCAATAGGACCAGAAATTAGCTGCTCCTGCCTCGTTTTCTCATCATATGTCAGCCGCTTCGACAAGCCATAATCGATGACGTAACAGAGATCAGGAACAGTAACAGACGCTTCGGCGATATTCGTTGCACACACAATTTTCCTCACTGGAATTTTGCATTTCTCGCCATATTCATCTTCCCAGACGTCAAAACCATGACCTGTCAACGCCTTGTCTTGATCCGCTGGAGACAATTTTGAATGCAATGGCAATATAATGTACATTTCAACACGAATGATTTTCAACGTCGTGGCAAGCGCGTCAACCTGACTGGCGATCTTGCTGACACATGTGTTGATTTGCTCAGTACCTGGAAGAAAAATGAGCACATGTCCGTCTGTTTCTTGAAGGTGAATCTCTGCTGCGCTCACTGCTGCAGAGTGAATTAAATCCCTGGGCGTCTCCAAGAGATACGATACTTGTACGTGATGCTTCTCAACTTTATTGATTGCGACGAGACAAGATTCTGGAAAGTAGTTTGTGAAAATCTTTGCCTTGAGTGTCGCAGACATGATAACCAACTTAAGGCGCGTGTTCCTCTCCAGCACAACCTTCAGCAGACAAAGTAAAACATCAGCTCCATGGATCTTTCGTGGGCCTCGTCGAAAACGACGTAAGAGTACGCTTTCAGCATAACATCACGGAGAGCCTCCATCAGTAACGACCCGTCTGTCATAAAGAACCAAGCGCGTTGACGGGTTCACGGTGTTGTCCTCGATAACCTTGTAACTGACGAAGCCGTTATGCTAATTAGTACCCATGTCCGTAGCAACTCGCCGCGCCAGATTTTAAGCAGCAATTCTCCTCAGTTGAGTGCAAGCGACTTTCAGCGGGAAAGTGTTGTCCGTCTCAGCCAGGAACCTTGGGAGTCTTGTGGACTTTCGTATTCCAGTTGGTGCCGTGAAAACGACACATTTAGAAGTCTCTAGAGCATTTCAGATGTCTGCCAAACCCTTGTCCATAGCTCTGCCTCTGGATCGAAGTTACAAGCCATCTCGACCTCAAGAAGTATGACCTTCGATAAGTGCTTACTCGGGCGTTCGTCAAACTCGCGGTGTTCTGAGTTGAAGACTCGAAGTTCTGCAACAGTGGGCGTGGCAGATTGGTGACAGGGCGAGAACGTAGTGGCGCGATAATTTCGATGAAGGATTGGTCATAGGACGAGAATGTACTGGCGCGATAGTTCGATAAGGGCCGGGGATTCAGTTAAAGTCTCCTGGGACGAGAGGAGCTCAGCGGCGGGAAAGTGGTCGAGGGCCGACTAATATGGAGTAGTGGCCAAGTACTATGGCGGCGTTTTTTGCTGCCGAGGAATTATTAGTCGAATGTGACGGAATCGGAAGAGGAGCTGTCGATTTAATTGGGTGTTTCGTTAAAGGTCAGGGAATCAGCAAAAGCTTCCTTGATTTCAATATCTTCCACGAACCCAGCGAGCTCCTTCTCGAGGAAAACAAAGAGTCGAATGCGTCACAGGGGATTCAGTAAACTTCTCGCCGTTTTCGGTACCTGCAACGAACCTGGCACGATCCTTACCACGCAGAACACACAGAGGCGACGTAGTTTGCCTCCTGCGTAAGGCTCGCCGCGAAGTGTCTTCAGTAGTGCTCTGTTTTGGCGACGTGGACCTTTGACAGCGTGCGAGGTTGGTTAGTGCCGGGACAAGAGGAGCTCAGCGGCGGGAACGTTGTCGAGGGATAAGAACTTTGGCGGCGTCTTTTGCTGCTGAGGAATAAGCAGTCGATTGTGACAGAATCGGAGGAGGAGCGGTCGCAGTGAATGAGCGCTTTGATAAAGGTCCGGGAATCAGCAAAAGTCTTGACGTTTCCGATATCTTCCACGACACTGCCAGGCTCCTTCTCGCGTTAAACAATAGATTGACTGCGTTACAGTCAGCGTCCCGAGGATGATTTCTCACCCTTTAATATACCGGCAACGCTGTTAGCGGTGGTGCGGTTGAATCCTTAGAGTGTATCCCGAGACGGATTTATCCGTGTTTGGGATTGGCTTCTATAGGCAGCAAGGAAGTGCAGGAAAGCCTGCTGTTTGATCATGTACCGGGGACAGAAAACAATATCTAGGTCTGCCTCTCAAGAGGGCCTATCGTCGAAGCAATACGTTTGATGCGGGCACGACAGGGGGTGCAACCAAAGCGTGTCGAGCTGGGGGCGTTTTGGGATGTTTGGCTCGAGCGCATTCGCCAGCGGACGGAATATATGTGGAATCCGGAGGGATTAAGGGACGCTTGCGTACTCCGTTCTCTTAAGGAGCTTGGCGGAGAGTCGAGGAGAACGCGAACGAAGCGCTAAGGGAAGTTCTTAGGGAACAGGGGGGGCGACAATGAGTGAGAATCAAGTTTGTGAGCGGGCATGATTTCAGCCAAGGCTAATAGGAGTCCTTGGAGCCAGCTATAAATCTAAAGAGGCGCTTGCGACAAATGGTGCGCTATGTATGGGAACAGACTAAATTCAGCCGAAGCAATTATTAGCAGACGGAGCCTGCAGTAAATTAAGGGGCGCTATAATAATTAAATGTAACTAAAACACAACTGTGGATGATGGCTTCAGCTATTTAAAGTGCTTAAAGGTGGAGGCACACAACAAATAAAAGAAGTATAACAACAAAAATAGAGAATATGGACTTCAATTTCACTAGGGAGCCAGGCCCTCGGCCGGGAATCAGGCGGAGGTGGCGGCGTTCTGAGCCTGGGCAGTTTGCCTATCGATCCTATCTTAGGGAGAGGCTGGCCGAGCTGCGAGGCACGGCGCTAGCACCCTCCACCATCCAAAAGAAGAACTCCCCATGGGAGTCCTGGTTGCAGTTTTGTGAAGAAACTAATGTTGACGCAGAAACCTTCTCAACCACAGAGAAGCCTACGATAGCACAGAAACGATATAAAGAGGAAACATTGATGGCGCTGTTAGTGAATGTCGCAGAGAACCCGCCCCGCAAGGACGAGATAAGGCTAATGCAGACGGGCAACAATGAGGGTATAAATTCGACGAAGAACGCAGCAAACGGTTGGTTCAGCAGTTTGGAAGCGGTGCGCGATGAGAAGATGCAGATGTATTGGTCTAAAGACTGAGAAAGGGCGGGATTATGTTTTCTTCCTTGGGATCTAACGCGCACCTGTGAACTGAAGCGGGCGCCGTTACCGCCGAGACAGCCTTTCTGAGCGAAGGATATGCGGCTACTGTACTCGGAGCTCGACACGCGGCCCTCACATAGATATCGTGCCTTCTAGTGCTTGGCGCTCAGCTGTTTCTTGGGTAAACGACGAGTGGAATGTTTTCTGTCGAGCCGGAGGTAATAAGAAAAGGATGGAGGAAAAAGCACTGGACTTACCGCGCGCGTCTGGAGATAGTAAGTCTCCCGGACGGGGAGGACATGATTTTAATTGTGCACAAGCCGCTGAAGGAATACCCAGAAGGAATAAAATATCAAGAGTCAGTTTTGAAGACTGGGCCGCGAGATGCAGTACTGTGCGCCGAAAACGCGTGGAGGGACTTGTTGAAAGGAGACCCAACTCCGGCAGGCACAAGAGAGGACGAGACGGCCGTCTTCCGGGACCAGAACACTGGAGTGGAGTACACAAGGGAGGATTGGTTGAGGTGGGTAGCCGAGAAGTTTGGTGCGGCGCGGCTTACCAAGTTCGGCCTGAAGACGCACTCCTTCAGGGTGGGAGCGCGACGTCGCTTAACGCGGTGGGAGGAGGGAGGGCTGCGGAGGGAATGGGAAGCTGGCCCGCGTCGGTGAGGCTGTACGTGCACATGCCGCGCAGCGAGTGAGTGGGATGGATGGAGAAGGTGGCCTCGGCGCCAGAAGTTGTGCTCCCCGCAAATTCGATGCCGGTGTGGCGACGGCGCTGACGGAATTGGAAGGAAGAGGGGATGAGAAGGGAAGGGGCAGAAGATAAGGCAGGAAGAGAGGAAGCGAAGGGGAGAGTGAGGTGAATGCCGTTCCACCTGGGGGTCGATGGGGTGGTATTAGGTGTAAGCGTCGGTATTCCGGTCGTGGGATTTTGGCGGGAATAAACACATTGTATACTTCCAGTGTGGGTCAAAGAAGCCTTTATGCTAAAAGAAAAAGCCTTTGCCGATATCAATTTCGTTAGTGAGAAAGTTGGGAAAGGATACTGGGTAGGATTAACTCAGTACCCTCGGAGGGGCTCGGGAGGGTCTTCCATAGAACATAAGAAGAGTGCAGGAGGCCGGGTTTTCTCTAGGTTTGCGCGGCCATCTACGCGTGCTTGCGGTCAGGGCTTACACTTCGAGCATGAAAGATCGAGAGGTGAAAACTGGGAAGTATTTTGCGGACAGTTGACACCAGAAGAGGTCCGGTATCCGGTATCCGATATCGATCTGGATTATTGGAATTTTATTGGGAAGAGAAAGAGAGAGGCAGTGGAGACAGTTGGGGGCTGCGTGGAATTATCTCGCGATACAAGATGGGTTTCGGGGTGGATTGTGTTGCTTGGGGGCGGTCGCGTGGCCCTGGGGCCGCGCGACGTGCGAGGGGCGACACAAGCTAAGCGGCCGTGTGAGGTTTGGCACTTATATCATGGAATATAGGCCAAACGGGACTCTGATTGAGGAAAGGTTCTCGCAGCCAGCAAGAGAAGATAAATTATTCTAGTGGTGTGCGGACCTGGAAGGAGCAGCAGAGGAAGGCCAGCGAGAGGAGTCAAGGATAAGACAAGAACTTGCTTGGTGTTTGGTTTCAGGACTGATTTTTTGGGAGTAGTTAGCTTAGATTAGAGTAACGGTAGGTGTTTAATTGGGGGTACTGTCCATGGTTTCAGGGACACGTGGAGTCCCAGTATGGTGGAATTGGGTGTAAGCGTCGGTATTCCGGTCGTGAGATTTTGGCGGAAAGAGACACATTGTATGCTTCTAGTCTGGGGCAAAGCAGCCTTTATGCTAGCATATCTATTACCAAACTCTACCCGAGACCCTCAGTCCTACCCAGGATACTATATATTATCCTTTCCCATCTTTCTCACTAACGAAATTGATATCGGCAAAGGCTTTTGATTTTAGCTAAAATCAAAAGCCTTTGCCGATATCAATTTCGTTAGTGAGAAAGATGGGAAAGGATAATATATAGTATCCTGGGTAGGACTGAGGGTCTCGGGTAGAGTTTGGTAATAGATA
>JAULCF010676914.1:0-10251 GCA_032361265.1 Devaleraea mollis | reverse complement strand
GCAATCGGTCCAGACGGATTGAGTTATGTAGCAATAAAGAACGAAAAAAACCGATCCCGGATCCGTGGAAGCGTCTGTACAGTTTCCAACAATCAGGGATCCCCGTTTCATTCAATCCGTCAAAACGTAAAAAAATCGACGTATTTTGTTTTTTTGGTCCCCGTGGTGGCGATAGGCGCGGTGCGCTCCATCGTAGGCCTATAGATATATCTCCGACATAATATTAATGTTACACAGGATGGGTCTAAAAGTTACTCACAATATCAAGCTCAAAAGCAGAGAAGGAGGCAGGTTCAAGCAGAAGCAGTAGAGTACAAGATAGCTATGTTAGGTTGGACGAAAACATCCTAGCGTATTTCGTCAAGCAGTATCAGAAGAACCTGCAAGATGAGCTAAAAGGATCTTTACAAGTAACTAGACTACGAAGGTAGAGACAAGTAACCCATAGAAAGATAAGGGGAGTTTGAGACTACCAAACAAGACTGTGAATTAGACAAAAATGTTTAAACTTTTCAAGCGAGCAATCTCACATAAGGAACCAAGCTTTGGGAGAGCCTCATGTGTTATAGACAATAGGAATGACCGACGCCTAACTCTCGACAAAAAATAGAGAGGACGAAGCTAGGTAGTCTTTCGAAACAGCTAAGCATCTCAGCCATGTCGGCTCGGAGCTTGGGCCTCGGCGGTCAGAAGCCGGGCGCCCGACGTTCGGTTATATCAGGGAGACATAGCATACGGAGAAACTAAGACAAGACAGACTAGTCTTTAAGTTATACTTAGCTATTGGGACATCTCTGAGAGAACCTAGGATGAGATGAAGATCTCATAATGTGCGCAGGCCACCATTGCTCAGAGCCGTTAGGCTGCGCTGTCAATCAAGATCACTTGCCGTAGAGGCGAGTGAAGATGATTCAGTAGAACAGTGGTGTGTACCTAGGATGATTCAAGTTGAAGTGGAGCTGTCAAAGTAAGCCTTCACGAACAACCGCTGTTGCGAGAATGCAGACGGGAAGCCGAGGGATCAGCTGGAGGGCCGGCACCTCCTAAGGAGCTATAAGCACATCCAGATCTTTAATTCCTCTCTAAGCGGTAGAAGCGCCAGGATATTTTCTTTTCAGTTTAGCAGCTTAAAAAGAAAGAAACCAAGGTGGCTACGTACAGAGTTGTAATAGTTACTTCGAGGCAGGCAGCGCCGAAATAATACCAGTGGCCATTGAGCCTGATAAAGTACAAGCGGACGTAATGTATTAAGGATAGCAGAAGTTGCGCAAAAGTAGATAGAAGAAGATTGGATCTGGGCATATATATAAAATAGGTAGCAAGATCTTGCTGCTAAATATATTCTATATATATACTCTAAGGTCATCCGATAATAGCTGCAAGCTTTTCTAACCTCAAGAAATCCAAGCCGGGAAATTCAAAAAGCAATAGTCAAGATAACGGCAGAGCAGCAATCATAGTGAATTACTTCCCGGCGGACAGAGCAGGACCAAGACAGCAGAAAACTACGATGTGCGAGAGTAGGGTTCAAGCAAGGACGCTTAAAACTCTCGCAAAATTAGACATGAAGTTTATGCTGCAACAAGATGAGCAGAATTCGGCCCTAGAGGTCAACGTTGGAGAGTGCGAGAGCCAACGTGGGATACGAAGAAAACATTATGTTAATTTTCTTTGTAAGAAATCAAGTAGAAAAAGGAGCAGATAATTTATGAAACTGAGCCTAGGGCAGAAGTCTATCTTGCCGACAAACGCCCCTCTAGGCGCGAGCAGACACCGAAGGCAGGGGGGTTATGATCGGAAGATCTCGGCCTTAGTGAAGAAGATCCTGCGCATGTCCCAGGAAGAAATTACGACAGTGTTGCAGCTGCGCAAGCCGATCTGGAGGCAGAGCGGATCGAAGAGCAGTGGCGAAAACACTCGAGGCCCGTAGATAAATGCAAATTGACGCTATCAGTGTACGCACTGTACGCCACTGAAACGGTCGCCAAAAGGAGGTTGATTTGAGACTACTGTCAGCGCACATGCACGGCGCACCCCGAAGCAGTGGGAGGAACGTTGAGCTCTCCGAAAGATTCCTCTCCCCTTAAGTTCAAGGACCTCACACCTGGAGATCAAGGTAGAAGTTGAGTTGCAGAAGAATTTTGAGGGAGGCGGAAAAGAAACAGCCAGCAGTATGAGAAGAAACCATAAGATGCGACTATCATAACGGAGCAGATATTTTCAAGTGGGAGGATGACGCTGCGTACAGTCAAATCTTTGAGTACAGTTGAGCAGTGATTACAGTCTCGTCTCTGCGTACAGTTGGAGTCCAAGGATATGAGCTCATTACAGTTCGAACCGACCCGGCAGAAACGATCCCTGACCTCATGCTTCATGGCAAACCTTCGGCCCTAAGATCATGAAAAAGGTCGACGTCAGTTTTCAAGCCTGAGGTTACAGGAGCCATGAGGAAGATAAGGCTGGAAAAGAGCTGTCAGCTCCATAGACTTGAGTAAAATACGTCATGGCGAAGACGTAATTTTCCCGCACTAAGCTATGGCATACTCTCAGTAAGCTATGGCATACTCTCAGTAAGCTATGGCATACTCTCATAAGAATGGACGATGTCGCCAGTATAGTTCAAGGTGAGGTCATTTACACTCCCAAGACTCCCTAGGAACAGAAAGCTAGAGGCCAACATGCTTGCTAGAACCATAATTGGAGAAACTAGGAGCTGCCGGCCAACCACCAGCTAAGGGCGGTAGAGCTCAATTCTCTTCCAAGAAAGGCCTACCGTCCATTGTTTTTAAGTCGGATGAGATAGATCCTCATAGGGTGCACCCCCTGTATTCGGATATACCAAGGATATGCTCTCCCGGGACAGGCTAGCAAACCAGAGCTCATCACTAAGACAGCCAAGGACGTAGCAGAGTTGAGTGAATAAGAAACACCCCTAAGATTAAGCACGAAAAAGTCAAAATATGCAGAAAGCCTCTACTCTTCTCTTAGCTATGAACCACCTCATGGCCGGTTCAAAGCCTCCGCAAGATTTCAAGCAGGCCTAGGGACCCTAGAAAAGGCCATGAGCTGGTTCTCTCTCAAAAGAAATCAAAGGCTTGGGGTTCGTCCTCCATCAGCCTTTACATAGAGGGCGATCACAACTTCTGAGGGGACTAGAGGGCAGCACAAATCTCACCCTCCTATAGCCGTGAAACAGGCCACAATAGGAGGTATTCGACGGTCTTCGAGGAAGGCGCTCAGCCCAAAGATCCTATATTAGCAGAAGGGGGTCCATCACCCGACACCGCTCTCGGCAAGAAAAGACGAAAAGACCATTCCCAACCTCAGAGAGGCGATTCTGAGCCAAATCAACTCTCTGAGGAGGGGAAAACAAGGAAGAGAGAGTATCCTACTTAAGACAACGTGTGCCGGCCGTCTAGCTATCAAAGGTTTCCTCTCAGCCACCAGCTACAACACGCACAACACGCACAACACGCACAGCCAATTACCCAAGTTTTCAACCTTTAAGAAATATCTCCTTAAAAATGGTATCGACTAGGCGCTCATCAATCCGTAACAACATGAGGGTCGCGGAGGAAGCATCCAGCGCCGCTTTCGACGCCGCCGACGCCAATGGAGCTTCAACGGAGGCAGCCACTGAGGCTGCTCAGGAAGCAGCAAACGCCGCACTCGCGTCTCAAGCCCGGCAGGAGGTCAACCAGCCTCCAACCATGCAGGACCCAGACCTGTCTGCAGACATTCAAGACGCAGACAATGGCAATGACAGTGACGTGCCTCCCCCGCTGGAGGCATCCGACAGCGAGGCTGGAGACGCCGATGACGACCGTGAAGAAGTCATCGACGTCGGGGGCGACTACGATGAGAATGTCGACGACGTCGACGACGAGCACGGTGTGGTGGCGATCACCGTGCACGTCGTCGTCGCCACGCCTCCAGAGCTCCATCCGAACCCCAGTCCAGGTTCTGACGACTACGAGGACGCCAACGACGTCGTTGGACCTTATTCGCCTTTGCCGGTCGCCGACAACACCACCGATGACGTGACAGACTATCCGCCGCCATCAGTCGGAGGTTTCGTCCCGATCGGCAATGGCAGCGCCAGGCCTGGCCGCGAAGCTGGCAGGCAGCCGCGGCAGTTGGTGCCCACCGAGGATGAGAGTTTCCAGCCGTCAATCAAGCAGCAAGCAGTAGCAAGGTCACGAAAAGGATCGCAGTCAAAATAGAAGATTTGATCAAAGGCGAAGGAGGAGCCGCAGATGGGCCGGTACAACGATCCGCCGAAAAAAGCCACCTGAGAGCCGATCATACGGGGCACTCTTTTGCATCAAAATGTAATAATACTGTACTACAAGTGGGTCCTATCCCGGATACCGCCCGACAGTCTCAAGGTCAATTGAGCCACTTGCAGCAGATGTTGGAGAGGAGCAATTCGAAGTTCACCATGGAAAGCGCGGCCAACAACTATTTTCGGATCTCAGATACCATGATTGGTGACTGGGTAGAGATTCCCGCTCCCCTAATCGGCGAGCGTCTCCGCCATTATGTACGATATCACAAGGACCACCAGCACATCGTATCGCTGAAGGACGAGCAGATACGAAGCCTGAGTGTTCGTGTGCGTTTTTATGTGCAGCAACAGGCCACCAACAAGCAAGACATCGACATTGCCGAGGACAACGAGGACAGGACCATACGCCAAGCGGCCAAGGCCAGAGCTCAGCTGATCGCCGAGCGAGAAGACAACCTCCAGCAAGCAGAGAAACTAGAAGATTTAATCAAGGCAGGCAGCAAGAGATATCAAGATTTACGGCAGTCCGTCCACGCCCAAGCAGCAGTCGTCAACACTCTTAATGCCAACCGCGCGGTCACCAGGCAGGCATTCGAGTCAGCCGAGGCAAAAGGCACCCGCCTCGAGCGTATCGGAATTGAATACGAGGATAGGCTGCAAGATCATCGTACTAGAGAATCCGAAATGCTGACGAGTCACCAAGGAATACTAGAAGATCTCAACCAAAACAAGCAAGATGTTGTCAAGGCTCGAGAGCAAGTGGCCCAAGCAGAAACGGAGGTACGCCGGGCGAACGAACGGCTCTCGAGAGCCCATCACCGTGCGGATCACAATAATCTTCCGAGCGTACCAGATTTGGCCGCATTCCCACCATTGCCCCAGCTAGCAGAAGCCAGAAACAAAGCCCATGCTATGACCGGACAGCTCGCGCGTCTGGAGGACCAGAATCAGGTTCTTCAAGCCCGGATCAGCGAAGCTGCGAACCTCAGGACGGATATGGTCGACAGTCTCACGAACTGCGGTGCCTATCTGAGTTCAGACGGCAAGAAGACGCCTAGGGAGTTGCTACTCAAAATACAAGGGCACATTCTTCAAGCTTTAGATCAGGACTCGCAAGCCAGCCCACCTCCTCCTGACCACGGCCTAGTAATTCGGGCTGGGGACAAGCGCCGTGCCGAGCTTGCCTTCCAGGAGTTTAACCTGAGCCTCTGCCTCTGAGAGTTTCAGTGAAACTCTTACAGATGCTCAGGTTAAACCACAAGTTATCAATGGGCTGCCAGCCAAGCTCCAGGATGCTGTAGTCCTCGATCAGTCTCAGCTCTTCGACTCCATGGTGTCTACCATCGAGCAGGTCATCTCGGCAGGAGCACAGGAAAACAGCGGAGCATACTGGGGATCCTGCGTTCGAGAGTCCTTGCAGATCATGGACGAGGAGGCCGCCGAGGAGCTTGCGGAACTCAACGAGCGCCAGCTCCAACGCTCGGAGAACTCCAAGGACCAGAAGGCCTGGAAGTATCAAGGCACAGGCACGTTGGAGAGCCCGATTGGCCCTCGCAACGACGTCTTGCCTTTCGGTTTTACGGCGGCGAAGACTTGTTTCAGGTGCCGCATGATCGGGCACCTGGCTAGTTTCCGTGGCATCGTCTGTGAGCGTGACCGAGCCAGCCAGCCAGCACGTCCCGGTGACCGCAGAACCCAGTCGTCCGCCCGTTCCCCGAAAAACTGAGTGGGGGTGTCCCTCCCCCACCCAAAGAGGAGCCAAACGTCCGAAGAAGCCCCGAGACGTCCCCCGCCGCCGTCAAGAGAACGCCACGACCCACGGCCATCCAGCAGGCCGCCGCGGGCGAACTCGTTCGAAATGACACAACAAGCCGGCACAAGACGTCCCGCAGGCCTACCCAAGACACAAGGCGTCGTACCTCAGCTCCCGCTTCCTCCCCCAAGAAGAAGGTCAAGTTCGCCGCCCCGCCCTCCTCCACTCTGACGTGGTCGGCGCTCTTGACAAGCTGCGGTCTAAACATACCCCTAGGAACTTAGCACAGCTTAAGCCTAAGATTACGTCTAGCCCTAAAAGCACTTCTTCCTACACTAGTGAGCCCTGCCTATACATCTACGATCACCACTGTGATATATGCAGAGACAAGGGAAGTATCTTAGCACCGGAGCTACCTTTATGGTGCGAGCATCTAGCACAAGAAGAGAAAGGAGCTACTCACGGGGAGTACGGAGACTTTGAGGAAGATGCCGACTTCGCGGCACCTCGTGAGAATCTGAGATACGCTTGTGAACTTAACTTCGGGAACTACAAGCAACTAGCAATAATTGACTCAGGAGCATGGTCTCCATGGATGTCAAATGAACTTTATAAGAAATATGGAAATGGCCCTCTACAAGCGTGTGTAGGTGCCAATGGCGCCGATGGCAGGTCACTAGACGTCCTAGGCGAATGCCGTACTCGCTTTACTCTGTGGGGCCGATCTTTCCTGACCAGAGTGAAGGTAATGCGTCATTTACCTTCAGGAGTAATCCTGGGGAGAAAGTTCTTGATCGCGGTGAAGCTGACCCTCGATCCTTCGTCGGGCCTGGGAAGTTTCAGGAGGCGCATAGACGGACAGACAAAGAATTTTTCAGGGCGTATCTTGACACCAGCCGAGGATGTGCTCCAAATAGCCGATAATGCAGACCCGTACACCCGCCTCCCTGACAGTTCTAAGGATCTGGACCATGTTGTAACCGAAATCAACGCGATGAAGTTCCCAGGGATCCGGAGCTCAGATGTGCTTTAGGTCTCAGGGCCCTCTTGTTGGAATATAGAGGACTTTTCCGCGGCGTGGGTCTGATCGCAGATGAGGAGTTCAAGATCAACCTCAAGCCAGACACAGACATCATGCGGCTTAGCCATAAAAGAAGAAAGAAGTCACCTAGAGAAGAAGAAATCAAGCGAACCCAGTTTAAAAAGCACCTTGAAGCAGGAATCGTAGAAGAAAGCGAGTCGCCGATAGGAGTGAACAGCGTCTTCGTCCCTAACAAAACCCTAGACTCCCAAGCCCCCCTGAAATACGCACAGCCAGCGATTTCCGCCCCATCAACGCAGCAACCATCAGAGACTCATATCCATTAGAGGACATGAACAAGATCGTCGAGTGGCTCTTGAAACGGAAAGTGTTCTCCTCTATGGGTATTAGAGATGGCTACTGGGGCGTGGCTCTTAGGCCATCTGATAGATACCTCACAGCTGTCAGGACGTCCATGGGTCTCATGCAGTTCACGAGAATGGCCATGGGCCTTAGGAATGCAGGACCTTTTTACCAGAGAATAATCGAAAAAACTTTAGGAAAGTACCTGTGGCAGTCGGCAGTTGCTTATCAAGACGATGTTTCAGTAGCTACTTACGAGGAAAGAGAACATGTTGAAGCTTTAAGAAACGTTTTCGAGCTCCTGTGGAAGAAAAATCTAAGGATGAAGCTAAGCAAGTGTACTTTTGGAGTCTCTAAGATGGATGGCCTAGGCTTCGAAATTGGGTACAACCACATACTCCCAAAGAACTCGCACCGGATGACGATGAATAATTACTAACGGCAGTGAGCTACTGTCTTTCTTGGGGGTAGTGCAGTTTTCTCGCGCCACATAGAGTGTGCTGCATACCGCATGGCCCCGCTCTATGACATGCTAAAGGGTACCAGCTGGAACAAGAAATAGCCTAAGTCCCAAAAGATACATATCTTTGGCTGGCAAGAGAAATGGGGAGATGCACAAGCAGAGGCTTTTATGGACCTTAGAGCCGAGCTAGCGAGCCCTACTCTGTTAGTATCTTGCGAGAGAGGAAAACGCAAGAGGCTCATCACTGACGCCTCGGGGGTAGGTTATGGAGCTGTACTGTTGCAAGAGTAGGCCCCCGATGAGTTCAGCTCTGTGGTGTTCCTCTCCCGCAAGCTCAAAGGCCCTGAAACCAGATACACAGCCACCGAAAACGAAGCCGGAGCTATCATCTTTTCGCTTAAGCAACTCAAGTCTTACCTAGACGGTGAAAGTTTTGAATTCATAACTGATCACATGGCCTTAAAGTGGTTGCTGGATATGCAACATCCCCGTCCTCGTTTGGCCAGATGGTTGCTAGAGCTATAAGATTTTGACTTTACAGTGAACTATGCGTCAGGATATAGTACGATGCTGACGGTCCCAGGCGCTCTGATCCGCTACAGTTTCGACCCCAGCACAGTTTTGTGCAAGGAGCACGTCAAAAGATGCCTAAGATGCGAAATGGTGAGGATAGGGAGAGCCAAACCCCCAGCTCAAGCTGTAATGAAGGTGTACCAAGTAACCCACCGTTTCGAAATGATCACCATGGATATCATGGAGCTCAGCCCCAGCTCTAATGGTTACAAGAAGTTACTAGTGATCGGCGATTGTTTTACGAGGTTCATGATCAGCGTCCCGATCAAGAAAGAAGACGCTAAAACGGTGGCTCAAGTCTTATTCGAAAAATGGATCTCGGTCTTCGGGCCACCCGAAAAATTACTAAGCGATCAGGATACGCAGATGGTGGGAGGTGTCATAGGCGAGTTGTGCAAATTAATACGCACTAAGATAGTCACGACCCCTTCCCACCACCCCCAAACGGACGGCCAGGTAGAAAGATACAACAAGACTCTCGTCGATATGCTGCAGAAGGAGCTGATCGACGAGGAGCAGTGGACGGACCTTGTACCTCTTGTAACTTTCCAGTACAATAGCTCCCAGCATAGATCGACCCAGAGGTCGCCGTATGAAGCTATGTTTGGAGCACAACCCCTCGAGATCGACCACGGCACGTTTATCCAGTACCGAGTAGATGAGATAGCAGATTCTCCCCCCTTAGCCGTGCGGTTACGAAGAATGCACATGGAGCTCTTTGGAATGAGTAAGAAGTCAAAAACCAAGGCAGCTAAGGACTATGACAAGGCAGTCAGGCAGCAGAGTTACGAGGTAGGAGAAGAATTCTTCGTATTTAAGATTATGGGGCTTACTTGTGTTGGAAGAAAATTACGGCCGCCGTGGTTCGGTCCCTACAAGATCATCGAGAAGTTGTCAGACTTGGGTTACATGCTCAAAGGGGTCGTGAATGGTGCAGTAGCAAGAGCACATGTCAACCGCTTGCGGCGAGATAGCAAAATGCAAGCTGAAAGCGGAGATCCCATGGAGGGAATGTTCCCAGACTCGTCTAGGATACTAAGGAATTTACTAGACTCGCGAGGGAGCGGCCAAGCGCGCGAGTTCAAGTTAAGCTCTGTTGGCCGGAATGGTTTTTTGGATCGAGGAGTCAGAAGTGCCAGAGGTCGTAGTAGCTGCTTACGACTTGAAGAAATCGGGCCGGCAGGCCCGAAACTAAGCCAGATGATGGGCCACCTGTCTCAGATCCAGCTCTAATGTGTACTACGATGTGGGGGTTATGTCGTAAACATCCTAAATACTTCTGCGTACACTAAGAGAGTTCCACTAGGGGTCAAGTCGCAGCACTCAAGAACGGCTGTGAATACTGTAGACTCTCGAGAGTGGCTAAGAGCCAAGCGTATTGCATCTGTACAGAGAAAGACAGAATTTGACAAGTTACAGCTGTAACGTGTCAAACTCTGTCAGATCCTCCCCAGACTAGTCTGAGGAGGATCTACCTAGCCTCCTGAGATACAGTTCAGCGTGGAAGCATGAGAGCCCCAGAATCAAAGGTCATGTCCCAGATTCACATCCAGATCTTTTGCTGACATAAGGCTAGGACTCAGTACAGACTGACCTAAAAACGATTAACTCATTTCAAAGCAAACTGCTCACTCGTCTCTTTGATCTTCAGTGATCTAGGATCTCGGAGTGTTCTGGCTTCGCTGGAGACGAGATCAGGCAAGTGAGAGGTGTTTTGCCGGTTCACTAGTGATCCTCAAAGATACCCTTCCTTTACCCCTGGCAGACCCCATAACGGCAAAGCAAGCAAT
>JAULCF010676803.1:0-10251 GCA_032361265.1 Devaleraea mollis | reverse complement strand
TCCACCGGCTGGGGACGCGTCGCCAGACACGATCGTCAGGCGACCATCTTCCTCAAGTGGCTCGCCTCCCCAGCCGGTCTAGCATACCAGGGAAAATACGGGCGGGGGGAAGCCGTGGGTCTCCTGTTTGGCACCACCCACCGCCCAGCCGACGCCCTCGTCTTCCCCCCGCCGGCAGCACCCGGTGAGGATCCTGGCCGGCCGACCGCCATCGACTTCTTGGTCACCGGCGCATTCAAAACCACCAACCGCTCAGGCCGCATAGCTGCCCGCCACGCCGCCTCCTCACCGGAAGCCATCACGGGCGCCGGCGAGACGAAGAAGGCGGGCGAGTATCGCCGCAAGGTGAGCAACGCCTGAAAGCTAGCATTCCCAGGAGTGCCGTGCCCGGGATCCTCTCCGGCAGCGCCCTTGCCACCTGGTGGCATAGAAGAGCTCACCGGCTTTTCCTTCACATCGACGGTATTCGATACGTTCGGCGGCTGCTCAGAGCGTACGACGCAGCTACTCACGTCATACGCCAAGAGAGTCGCCGATCGTCAAGGAACCACCACGAAGCGCGTCTACGACCTCGTGTTCGGTAGACTATGCTACTCCATTTGGAGCTCTAACGCTCAAGCAGTAATTCTACGTAAGCCAAAGTCCGTTTGGCCGAATCTATAACCTAGTCTTGAATGGCAACTCAATGTATACATAAAAGCCTTCACCGACCAACCCGTAACAAGAAAACGTCCGACAGACCGACCAACCGGTAACACACCGCAGATCGTGGCAGCACCTGCGCCGCCGCCGACCACACCCTTCTCCTGCCCATTCGCATCGTGCAGGAGGAGAGGCGACAGTCTCAGAACCTTCATCACCTGGGGCTCCTGCCTGACACACGCCAAGCGCTTCCACCTATGCACTCCCACGGTCCTTGCCTCGTCCACGGCCGCACAGATCGGCATATTCGCCAAAGCTCTCTCGACGCACACAACAAACGCCTGTGATCTCGTTGTTCAGCCGTCATGGCGAAGACGAAGACCTGTGCCACCAATGCCCCATGCAACGGCGCCACGCCGCCACCATCCCGGCCAGATCCCCAGTGTGGAAGGGCGGCAGCACTTGCCCAGTTCTTCCGCGCATAGCCAGAGCGCTGGAGACGGCTTCGCTTGTAGAGCTAAACTCCGCACCGACGCCGGCAGCCCCCAATGTCCGCCCACCATCTTGATGAGTTGAACTCCAGCCCCGGCCCCGACCGCCCTGCCCTCGCCCGCAGACAAAGCTTCAGGCTCTGGCAGCGCGCCGCCTTAACGATCACCGTAAACCTTTTCTAAACCACTAAAGAACCTCCCATCTACTCTAGAGATCCTCCTCACGCCATTGCGGTCGTGTGACGACCACGCCACCTTACCCGGCCTTATTCTCGCCCGCGCGGCCACTGGCCGCCAGGATGGAGTCCTCTCGTAACGTCTGCTCCGCAAAGTATACTTTGCGGTGCACGGATCGGCTGCGGAAGACATCACATACAAAGGTTGGACTATCTCATCCCAACTTGTATTCCGCAAGACTCTGTGAGGGGAGAGTGGCTGGCGCACATCGTCTGGTCGCCTCGCCGCTATGACCCACAGACTCATGCGCGCCGAGCGCAATGAGCACGGAGAGCTGTGGAAGGAGATAATCGTGGCGCATGAGAAGCGCCTCGAGCTCGAGCAGGCCACCGCCTTTAGAAGAGCGGCTCGCGATGCAGAAACCGAGATGCGTCGCATCATCAAGCGTGCTAAACTGGAGAGAAGGCGTTGTACGGCAAGGCCGCAAAAGCCCTCGCCCAAGGCCCCACGTTTGATCGGGCGACGCCGGGCATGCTCGACAGGATGAAAGAACTCCATACTGTCCCTGCAGCTGTCGCCCCATTTTCCATCATCCCCCCAGAGACTCATTCTCAAAGTAAGGCTTACCCCCGAAACCATGCGTCAGCGCTGAAACCTTGCGCACGGCTCTGTTCACAATGGACTAAGACTCATCGACGGGTCCTGACCGCGCGGGCGTCCGTTGGGTCCTACTCGTCGCCAATTCTGAGCTCAGAGTTCACTCAGAGTTCTCGGGCTTAGAGTTACTCACCAAGGTGGTCCAGAGATCGCGGATGGAGATTTCTCCTCGGACGTCAGCCACCTGATCTCCGCCGCCAACGTCATCGCCCTCGACAAAGGTGGGCCGAAGATCAGGCCGTTCGCGATCGGTGTCTTTATGAGGCGCCTCATCACCAAGTCCCTCATGCCGGCGTCGATCCCCGATTTAAAGGCGCGCTTGGTGCCGCTCCAGGTGGGCTGCGGCGTCAAGTCGGGCCTCGACCCTGTCGTCTACGACACTCGAGACGCCTTCGGCAAGCTCGGCGACGACCCGGTTCACATCGGCGCCTTGGTCGACGCATGAAACGCCTTCAACAGGAAGAGCCTGGCGGAGATGATCCGGCAGACGGCCGAGAACTCTCCCTCCCTCATCCGTTTCGCACAGGCCTTGGACGCGAAGGGCCAGCAGTACCTACGCTTCGGAGGCGACTGGCTGCGCAGCCAAGAGGGAACTCAACAAGGCTATCCCGCGAGATTCCTCATGTTTGTCCTAGCCATCCACCTCATCGTCCAGCGCATCGAGGCGTAATGCGACCTCATTTTGCATCGCTGGTACGCGGACGATGGATTAATCGTCGGGAAGATCGACCAAGTCAAGCACGCCCTCGACATCATCTCCGAATATGGCGCGGTGATCAGCTTCATCCTCCAGCCCACCAAGACGAAAGCCTTCTGGCCGACCCAAGACCCCTCCTCCTAACCTCGCTCACTAAAACGCATGATCTAGACCTGCTGCCGATGGTCATCGGATGGCTTTAAGATACTTGGCGTCCCACTGGGGTCGCCGACCTTCGTCAAAAACTTATTCACAAAAAGATGGACGCTATCGACGAGTCACTAGCACTCGCCACCAGAATACTCGACAGGCGCATCGGCCACAACATCCAATGCGTCACTGCGTTCGCCTGCCGCATGACCCATCTACTCTTATTTATCCCCAGGCGGACGCGATGACGCTGTGGCGCGACTTAGACGAGCGGCAGAGCGCGTGGTTCGAACGCATCTGCATCGTCCCGCGCTCGGCCGGATCCCGACGTCAAGACCGGCTGCCGCGCTCGCTCGCCGGCTTCGGCCTCTACGCAGTAGAGGATATATCACCCTTCGTGCATATCTACAGCATCTTTCAGTCAGCTGACGTAAGCGCAGTCAATTGCCGGCAGGCGCCGACGATCGAGTCTATCGATACTCTTTCCCAACCCCTCATCGATGCTCTCCAGCCATCCCTCGCCGAGGATCCGGACGGCGTCCTCCCACCGGGAGATCCCCTCCTCCTCTCCAGAATGCCTGAATCACACAAAAGGTTCTCACTGAGAACTTCTCAGTCAGGCTGTATTTCAGAAGAGTGGACAGACGTGCTGCGGGGGAAGACGAGTTCCGCGCCCACTTCTGCGACTCCGACGCGAAAATTGTCTTGTCCAAAGACCTTCCAGTAGAGAAATGGGCCCTACTCTTATTCTTCACCGCCTCCTCGCCCTCCTCATTAAAAATAGAATCACCACCGCAACAGCGTCGAAAATCACTTCTCGTTCAGAGCAGCCCGAATTTCATCGATTAGCTTTTTTGCATTGAGTCCGTTCTGGAGGCGCCCAGTGTCGTTGGCGGCGCGATCGAAAAGAATTGCCACCTTCACAAACATTTGCGCATGCCCGGCGTTGTGACTGCCAGACGGCCACAAACGTGTTATCAAAGTCGCAGCAGCCTAAAAGAAAAAACAAGTTGAAACAGTTCAAGGCTTGCCAAGGTATTAAATAATGACTCAAAAGCCGAACAGCCCTGGAGTCGGTTTTTTCAAAAAACATGACTGGAGAACATAAACATGCCTTAAGATATGCAAATGCGTATATAAGAACAGAAATTTCTGACTGCGGACCAAGGCACGGATCGGAGAGATCGAAGTTGACTGTATCTAGAATTTTCTGTTTCGTCTCCGCTGCGTCTTCAGACTTGTTGACGGCATCAATGGCGGCTTTCTGAACTCTGGAAACCTCTCGGATAAAAGACTTTGACATTCCAAGAAAAAGAGGGCTGAGGTCCTCGCGGAGAGCAAAGGCGTGTATGCCATAGTGCGCAGAGCCAGTCGCCGTCGGACTTGCGCTCATACGGTCAAATGCTTGTTTAGAAAAACCAGATCAAGCAGATGAGGGACTTCATATAAGGCAAGCGCACTAGCGGGCTTCATAAGCGCAGCATTTCCAGCTTGGGCAAGATTTGGGAAGTTATGAGCGACCAAAGCTCCCTCAAGATATGTTTTCTACGGAGCCAATGCGTAGAAATCCGAAACGAAGAAATAATCAAGAGTTAGCGAAGTTATTTCGAGATAGAAATATAGTCTGCACAGCATAAACAAAATTGCACTCACCACTGCTCGAGATCCTTTTGTAAGCGCGTCGTTGCAAAGAGCAAAGAGCCTGAGCTTGACGGAAAGGGTTGCCTTTGATTTGCTCTTACTCTAGAAAGGCTCGATCTCAAGCTGGAGAAAACGAGCAAAGCCTCACCATCATTCAAGTCATCCAGCTCATATTCAGAGTCATCAGAGTCAGCTATTAAAATAGAAATTACAGCATCTCGCAGGCGAAGCGAAGCAAAAATATTGGGATCCACAACGGATGTCAAGGCAAAGCCGTCAATGCAAAACATCTCTGGAGCGTAGTATCCGTCTTTGTCAAGGAAGACCTGAGTCGTGCGCAAACGAAGCATTTGACCAACTAAGTCTGCCAGATTCGCTACCGTCTGAATTGCCAAAAAAACATATCTGGTTGATGAGCGAAAGACAAAAACCATCGGAGTTAGAAAGCGAATGATCATCATTCGCTTTCTAACTCCGATGGTTGCAATGATTGTCACGTGGAGGACCACGGCAAGTAAAAGGAGCTGGACGTACTAAAGCCGATTTCGCTATTCGAGCCTTGCCGCACAACTGAGAGCGGCGACTGTCCATTCGAGATCGCCAACGCGATCAGAAAGCTTCTTCATAGCGTTCAGAAGATTTTCGCAGAAGTCGGTCGAGAGGCGGCACTCGAGAGTGGGACGGCGGAAGAAACCTTTGCGAGGCCTTCCGACACAGTCGCCAAGCTAAGTCACGCAGGAATGAATGCGGTGAAGCAGACGACGATGGAAGAGCTTCTTTTGAAAAAGGAGAAAGTGAAGGATGGAATCGGGAGATCAGATTACTCTTTGCGTTCCTTGTCGAAGATCGCCCATTCAAGCCGACAAAAAGCTGGACTGTCATGTCGAGAAAAAACAGGGTAAAAAGAGGGTTCCCGGGTAAAAACATGCGTTGAGGGCTGCTTCCAGAGATGAGACACATAATTTTAGCTGAGGCTGAGCTCTTGCGGCGGTTCCGCCTTCGGATTCCTGTCGAAGCCCCTTTTTTGACGAGAGTGTCAATATTTCACGCAAGTGTAATTGTACCAGAATTAAAATGTATAAGAAGTCCATATCTTTTTAAAAAAATGTTTTAAAAAGCAGTTTTATTCCATGGTATTTCGTAGATATCTAAGGCCGAAGCTTATAAGGTCAACGATAGAACCCACCGCACCTATAGCACCCCTGCTACTGGCCCAGTCGACTAAGTAAGTTAGTCTTATTCGACTATCAGCTGCCTTCGCACCAACAGCTCCAGGCTAATAATTCCGGTTTAACTCCCATGGCGAAGTCTAAAACTCAAAACTAAACAAAATGAACGAAAGCTCTTTTATCGCTGCTTCCGAAGTGAGTCACTCAACCAGATAAAATGACTGGTTCGGCATATATACTATAGAGCGCTAGGCTTCTTATCACCCTAAACGCGCTTTTTAGTCTTTCTATGATACTTAGAGGTGCTTTTGCCTTGAATCCATCCTTGTCGCTCTTCCAGAGCCTCCAAAGAGGGGTGCCTTCAAGTGGAGGCATCCCTCTTTGAGGTTTCCTTTTGTCTTATCTGGAGGTTTCGACTTAGACTCCTCCCAGTGCACTTTCGGTGTGGAGTCGAGTAGATTTTGCACTCTCTTAGTGAGATAAGTGATCATGAATCCGGGGTGAAGACTACTTTCTTTTCCTTGAAGACTATCGATACTTTGTATAAAGCCACCCTAAGTACAGTATGACTTGAGATTCCAATCTAAATGCAAACGGGTGGCTCTCAGGAAGAAGAATATATGTACCGTTACTTGTCGTAATACGCTTCTCGATTTTCCCTCTTTTTTCTTGTTTTGAGATATTTTTGAGTGTACGCAGAAGCCATTAGGGTTCTCCCGCCACAAAATGAAAATGGGTGGCTCTCAGGTAAATAAATATCTTTACTGCTGCTTGTCATAAGCCTCGCGACTTGTCTTTCCTTTTCCTTCTTTTCAGGTGTACGCAGAAGCGATTAGAGTTCTTCTGACACTTGGTACAGTATGACTCCTTTCAGGTGTACGCAGAAGCGATTAAGGTTCTTCTGACACCTAGCTAGTACAGTATGACTCCTTTCAGATTACGCAGAAGCTATTATGGTTCTTCTGACATTTAGTACAATAGGACTCGAGATTTCAATCACGATGAAAACGGGTGGCTCTTAGGCACAAAATATCTGTATTTTTGCTTATCATAAGCCTTGTGACTTGATCTCCCCCTTCTCAGTGGAACTCTTTTAGGTGTACGCAGAAGCAATCAGGATCAGGGATGCGAAGAGTTTTTTTTGATAATAATCGTTTTTGATTATTTGATATCAAAATTGCCATTATATAATGGAGCCATTTTGAGTTAAATATTATTTTATCATTTTTCCGGACTGTAAGGAAACTGTAAGATACTTATTTTCCACGATTTTCTTCAACTTTGCCATCATTCACAACATTTTTTAAATTATTT
Organism: Devaleraea mollis; assembly: GCA_032361265.1. Classification (NCBI taxonomy): domain Eukaryota; phylum Rhodophyta; class Florideophyceae; order Palmariales; family Palmariaceae; genus Devaleraea; species Devaleraea mollis. The sequence continues at coordinate 3,313 of JAULCF010676803.1, read as the reverse complement.
CAAAATGTAAAAGTACCGGCCAATCAAGAACCCTAAAAATCTATTCGCTGTCAGCAGCATCGTCCACAACTTTTAAGTTAAAAATCACCATCGTGTCTTCAGGGCTGAAGGATCACTGATGATCCATATTATGACAAGTATACCGTACACGTGTCAAAGCCCTGTAGTTATTTGATAATTTTTTGAAAATTGATTAATAAATTGATATTTTGACAGTATTTTGATAGTAAAATAATACGCCATTTAGTTTTTTGATTTATTTTTGCATCCCTGATCAGGATATCCCGAAATAACCCCCCACTTCGAAGAACACCAAAAGGTTACGCTCCGGCCTGGACAAGTGACTCTCGATCTGATCTATTATCGTACTTGGCGACCCGACCTTCTTAAATCATAAGCAGCTATAACCACTTCAGGGACGTCAGCTTCCGGGATCCACAAATACCCATTTCTCTCTACTGATATTAGCTTAAATTCTCTCTCTTTCCCGCTGCCTCTGGAATCTAGTAGGATCCTTAAGATCCTGAAAGAATATGGGAACATCCCTTCCATCGGATCCTCGCTCTCGGTTTGCATTGTGCTGGAGCGCCTTAGTCTACTCACGTGGGTCCTGACCATGGCTCCATTCACTACGAGCTTGATGATATGGCCTAGGTCTGATAGTTTTTCTGTGATATTGTAGGACCCAAACCAAGTGGGCGCAGCTTCCGGCCCTGGCACGTAAGACCCATTATATTAAACACGTATACGTATAAAAGACCTTTTCTCCCACCTCGTAGCTCTGCATTGCCACTGCCTTGTCATAATTTTTAGCAGTTTTTTCTTTTGCCGTTTTGCTTATCGAAAATAACTCGGTGTGCTTTTCAGGGATCAGCGAGTGGCTTAGATCCTGCTATCTCATCTGTAAGGTATGTCATTAAAATGCCGTGATCAATTTCAAATGGCTGTGCTCCAAACATGGCCTCGTGCGGGGTTTTGAGAGTGGCTCTATGCTAAGACGTGTTATACTGAAAAGTGACCAAAGGTACTAGGTCGCTCCAATGATCCTCATCAATTAATTCCTTCCGCAGCATATCTACCAAGCTCTTATTGTATCTCTCTTGATCGTCTGTTTGTAGATGATGACTCGTGGTGTTGACCTTCTTAGTGCCAATAATCCTGCATAAATTTGTTATCACTCCTCCCACCATTTGTGCACCCCTATCTTTAAAAAAAACTGGTGGTTCGAGATGGAGATCCACTTCTCGAACAGCGCCTTTGCTACTGTTTTTGCTTTCTCATTTGATCGGCACACTGACCATTAATCTTTTGAAGCAATCTCCAATGACTAGAATTTTTTAAAGCCCTCGGACTTTGGGCTGATCTCCATTATATCCATCGCAACCATCTCAAAGCGGCGGCTCACTTGGTAGACTTTGAGTAGAGCCTGAGGTGGTGGCTTGGATCTCCCTAGTCTTACCATCTCGCATCGTAAACATTTATTTTTTGATGAATTCTTTTAGATCTTCTCTCCATCCTTGCCAAAAGAATTTTGTGATTAATCGTACTGCAGATCTTGGAAGTCCAAAATGTCCAACATTGACGTCTCCGTGGACTCTCTTCAGAGCTTCTTGCCTCAGCTTCTTCGGTATTACTATTCTTGGCCCCGATTTAGTTACTAGAGCTAATATGCTCTCTTTGTTCACGAGCCACTGTTTTTCCGAGGCCGATTTTTTCTCTAGATATCCCCACTCCTCAGTCTGAGCTTTGATCATGTTTTCTATCCCCACTCACCCTCCTCTATCTCGCCTACGACCTCTAGGAATATAGAGCAAAGATTTGTGCTGGGTTCGAAGCTGTATCTGCTAAGTGCATCGGGGACGGTGAACATATCGCTATTTCCTGGAGTATAATTGACCGAAAGTCAAAGTCTTGTAACTTTAGTAACCATCGAGCTAGTCTTGGGCGTGGGTGCTGCATGTCTAAAAGCCACTTCAATGCCATATGATCAGTAAATATCTCGAACTTTTCTCCATCTCGGTAAGCTCGGATTTGGCGTAATGCGAATATTATAGCCCCAGCCTCGTTCTCTGTCGCTGTATATCTAGTTTATGGGCCCTTAAGCTTACGATATAATAACATCAATGGCCTAAATTCATCTGGACTTCGCTCTTGGAGTAAAAATGTGCCATATCCTACTCCATATGCATCTGTGATAAGCCTTTTTCGTTTTCCATATTCGCAGGTCACTAGAAGTTTAGGGCTAGCTAATTCTTCTCCGAGATATGCAAACGCGTCCTCCTGAATTTTCCCCACTTCTCCTTCCAGCCGAAGATGCAGATTTTTTTGTTCTTTTGGTTTTTTCTTGTTCCGGGCAGCAACTTTTAGCATATCGTATAGGGTGCCATGCGATCATCGGCGCACTCGATGTGGCGTGAGAAGAATTGTAATATTCTCAAAAAGGATAATAATTCACTGCCGTTGGTTGGTACTCTACAATTTTCCATTGCTTGCCTATGGGAGTTTTTCGGTAGGATGGTAAAATTGTTTCTTTTACAAACAACTTAAGAGCATCCGCTAAAGGTTGCAAGAGGCCAAACAACCCTACAACATTAGGACCTTTTCGACGTTGCATTGGGTTGAAGACTATTTCGTATCCCAATCCTTCCATCTTTGCCACTCCAAAGTTGCATTTGCTCAGCTTCATCCTTAACGTTTCTTCCATAGAAGTTCAAATACTTTTCTTAAAGCTTCAACGTGTTATCTTTCTCCTTCGGTGGCTACCGATACGTTGTCTTGGTAGGCTACTGCGTTTAACCATAAGAATTTTCTTAATGTTTTTTCTATGATCTGTCGGAGATATCTTAATAGGCCGACGATAGGACCCACCACGCCTTTCGCACCCCTTCTACTGGCCTAGCACTAATGCGCAGCCTCTGTGACCTCGGGACCAAATCCGACGCGCGCGTTTGGTATGGAGTCTGTAGGTCCAAAAACTCCAACTTTAAGGCCACTCCGGCCGCTTGAAACTTCGAATCAGAACTATTCCTTTACCGATGATACTCAGTAGACTAATAGAATTAATTCTAGAAGCGGTCGCTTTACTTTCAATAACTTTAAGTTTCTTGTTCTTGTATTATGGTTAACTGGTCATATAGCAGCAATAAGGGTTATGTGTGACTAAAGTCTATGTCAGATAAGAGTGTACTTCGGTTATGTGCGAATTTGGTACCGTGAGGGCACTTTTTGCCCTTCCACGGGTAAGAGCTGCAAGGAAGCACATTAGTCCGTTTCGTCCCAAACAAGTGCCGTTTTCATCAGAGCGGTCTAAAGA
>JAULCF010676802.1:0-23449 GCA_032361265.1 Devaleraea mollis | reverse complement strand
GTGAGCCACAGCTTGCACAGGTGGATGCCGAACTCCCAGCGCCCCAGGATCGAGTAAGCCACGTTGAAGGGCAGCACCAGAAGGGCCACCGTGAGATCGGCCACCGCCAGCGAAACTATGAAGAAGTTCTGGACGATGCGCAGCGGCTTGTAGGTGAACACACTCAGAATCACCAGGATGTTCCCGATGATGGTCAGCACGATAATGACCGAGAGAACCAGGGCGGTGAGAAGGGCCTAGTTAAAATAGAAAAGAAGTTAGGGAGAGCTTTAAACCAACATAAATAAGATCTACTGGTATTTAGACTTATTGAAAGAGTAGAAACTACCAGTTTGGTGGTCTAGGGAGGGTCACTTGCACTACGTGGTGACGGTCACACTTAATATAAGTGAAATTTGTGGCAGGCGAACTTTCAATAGAAATTGGCAAGACAAATGATAGAATCTATTAAAATTATAACATTTTTTTAAATTTTGGTTGCATTGATAATTATAAATTGCGAGTTAGACAGAATTTTAATCAAACATTAAAGAAATAGTTCGTTCTTAGTTATTGATATTCAATTTTACCTTTCTTTAAATTCGAAACCCACAACTCGAATTAAAGACTGGTTTCCACAAATTTAGGGTTTTTCGGAATCAATTTTCGTTCAAATTATCGGCTTTCTTGAGTCCGTGGTAAAAAAGCTGCTAATAATAGCGAAAATTCACTAAAAAATTTGTCAGAATCACAAATTCTCGTAGTTTTGTGCTCCTATTTTTTAATATACCAATTTATATTTTTAAATATCTATAACATCATTGATTTATAACTCCTAGAATTAACTTATAATTAGTTAGTAGCGAGTTTAAAATTTCTTAACAAACGAAACGAATATGGGTCAGAACATTACTTATGCAATCCCAGCTTTCGGTGTATTAGCGCTGCTATACACTATGTGGAAGTCTGGTTGGGTGTCTAAACAAGAAGTAGGAACACCAAAAATGGCAAGAATTGCCGATAATATCGCTGAAGGAGCGATGGCTTTCTTGAAAGCAGAATACAAGGTATTAGCTATTTTTGTAGCAGTAGTTGCCGCTATCTTAGCATTTACTGCTGGAGCAGATTCTTCTTGGATGGTAGCTGTCTCTTTTATTTTAGGCGCATTTTGTTCTGCTTTAGCAGGATACCTTGGAATGAAGGTCGCAACTAAAGCAAACGTAAGAACAACCAATGCGGCAAGGACTAGTTTAGGAAAAGCATTAGAAGTAGCTTTTGCTGGTGGTGCAGTTATGGGATTAGGGGTAGTTGGATTAGGAGTACTAGGTCTTGGTTCTTTATTTATTGTATACAAAGGTATCTTTGGTATCGATACGGTCGAAAATGTACGACAAGTGATTACGGTATTGACAGGATTCTCTTTTGGCGCATCTTCTATCGCTTTATTTGCACGTGTAGGTGGAGGTATTTATACCAAAGCTGCCGATGTAGGAGCGGATTTAGTAGGTAAAGTAGAAGCAGGTATCCCTGAAGATCACCCACTAAACCCTGCAACGATTGCAGATAACGTAGGGGACAACGTAGGGGATGTAGCTGGTATGGGTGCCGATTTATTTGAATCTTATGTTGGTTCTATTATCGGTACAATGGTATTAGGTTCGGCTTTTATGTTGAGTTTGAATGGTGATGGTGAAATACTTAGTGGTGCAAGAGAATTTGCATCTTCTAATGAATTTGATGGTTTGAATGCCGTTTTATTGCCATTAGTGTTAGCTTCAGTAGGTATTATTACTTCTATCATCGGTACTTTCTTAGTAAAAGTAAAAGATGGAGGAGACCCACATAGAGCATTAAACATGGGAGAACTAGTTTCTGCTGTTTTAATGTTGATAGCAACATGGTTTATCATCCAATGGATGTTACCTGCAGCTTGGACTATTCCTGGAGACGCAACGCCTTATTCTAGTAACGGTGTTTTCTACGCAGTTATCATCGGTCTAGCTTCAGGTTTAGGAATTGGAAAAATCACAGAATATTATACAGGTACAGGTACAAAACCAGTACAGGGTATCGTAGATCAATCTGTTACTGGAGCAGCAACGAACATTATTGCTGGTTTAGGAGTGGGGATGATGTCTACGATGTGGCCTACTTTTATTTTAGCAGCAGCAATTATCGGCGCTCACCACTTTGCTGGTTTGTACGGTATTGCGATTGCAGCAGTTGGTATGTTGTCAAATACAGGTATTCAATTAGCAGTTGATGCTTACGGCCCTGTTTCGGATAACGCTGGTGGTATTGCTGAAATGGCTGACTTACCAAAAGAAGTTCGTCAACGTACGGATAAATTAGATGCAGTAGGGAATACAACTGCGGCTATCGGTAAAGGTTTTGCAATTGGTTCTGCTGCTTTAACAGCATTAGCATTGTTCGCTGCCTTTATGGTAACAGCTGGTATTACTTCTATTGATATTGCTCAACCTAAAGTAATGGCTGGTTTATTAATCGGTGGTATGTTACCTTTCGTTTTCTCCGCAATGTCTATGGGCGCAGTTGGACGTGCAGCAATGGATATGATTCAAGAAGTACGTCGTCAATTCAAAGAGATTCCTGAATTGAAAGCTGCTTTAGCTGTCATGAAGCGAAACGAGAGTACTGATATGTCAACGTGGAGCGCTAGTGATCGTGCAATATTTGATGCAGCAGATGGCAAACCAGAATATAGCAAGTGTGTTGAAATTTCAACAACTGCATCTATTCGGGAAATGGTTTTACCTGGTTTAGTAGCTGTAATTTCTCCAGTTATCATCGGTTTCGGTGGTGGCGCTGAGATGTTAGGTGGCTTATTAGCTGGTGTAACGGTTTGTGGTGTATTGATGGCTATCTTCCAATCTAACGCAGGTGGTGCTTGGGATAATGCTAAGAAGATGTTTGAAGAAGGGGTGACTATCCAAGGAGAGAAGCATTACAAAGGTTCTGAGGCGCACAAGGCAGCAGTTGTTGGTGATACAGTAGGTGATCCTTTTAAGGATACTTCTGGTCCATCATTGAACATCTTGTTGAAATTGATGTCTGTAGTTGCTTTGGTAATTGCACCGTTTTTATAAAAATAGTCAGTTGAAAATCACCATAATTTTAAAAATCATGGTGATTTAAAAGATAAATACAGGACGTTCGTAAGGAACGTTACTTTGATAGAAAAGCCTCATCGTTGTGATACGATGGGGCTTTTTAATTGTATAGTATGCTTAAATTAATGAAAGTTACTAGTGCACCGCTTAATAATTTAATCTTTGGTCTGATTTTAGAGTTACTAAATATGTCGAAAAGCTCCCCAAATTTAATTAAATAATCATTTCTTTTTGAATAAAATAGTCAAATATAACTTTTCCTATTTATTTGATTTAGGACTAACTAATGAATTATCATCATTAGATACCGTAAGGTATAGGGTGATTAATATCATTAATTATATCATCCTTATAGGTGCCTCCATTCTTTTAATCTATCGAGTTTATCTTGTTGATACTTTATCTATTGCTATTAATAGCACACTCATGCTATTAATCTTGCTCAATATATATTTTTGTAAAAAATCAAGACATCATATAACGATTAACCTAACGGCTATTTACTTACTTGCATTAGCTATTTTTTTGTGCAGCAAATCGGAATTGTTTATTTCGGGGGTAGTGTACTTGTCCATACTTCCAATAACATTTGTGTTATTACATCAAGAATCATTAGGAAAACATCTCTATTATTTTGCTAGTACTTCTATATTTACCTATTTCAGTTATAATCTAGGATTAGATAGGACTATAATATTTACCTATTATATCGTCACTTTTGGTTTCTATATCACCTTCTTAAAATTTATGGATTTGATAGAACAGAAACAACAAGAATTAGAAGAAGTAATTACTAAGTTAGAGACTAAAAATGCAGAGTTAAAGCAATTTAATTATATTACCTCTCATGACCTGCAAGAACCGCTTGGTATCATCAATAATTTTAGTCAAATATTATCTTCTAGATATAATCAAAAATTGGATGAATTAGGGAAAGCTAGTTTAGAACATATTCAAAACGCTAGCAATCGAATGAGTGAACTTATTAAAGGAGTCTTGAGTTATTCTCTAATTGGTAATTCTGGCACTTATGAAACACTTATTATTGGCGAACTCCTTAAGAATATCAAAAAAACACTTCAGCCCATTTTAGTATCCACTAATACTAAAATAATAATTGATGACATCCCTATGATTTTTGGACAGAAGGCAGAAACCCAAATGCTTTTTCAGCATTTAATCGTTAATGCTATTAAATTTAGACAGCCACAGATTGATCCTATCATTAAGATTTATATAAACGAAAAAAAAGGATTTTGGCAATTTGGGGTCAAAGACAATGGTATAGGAATAGAGCAAGTACATGTAACTAAAATATTTGATATGTTTCAGCGATTACATTCTAGAGAAAAATATGAAGGAAATGGCATCGGATTGTCTCATTGTAAAAAAATAGTGCAATTACATGGCGGTAATATATGGGTGGAATCTACACCAAATCAGGGTAGCACTTTTTATTTTACTATTCCAAGGAAAATGATTTTAAAACCATCGGGTAGATTTAAGGAATATTTATAAGGTATCGTTAACACCTGCTTTGGAAGGATTGACGGATATGTTAGGTCCATAGATAAGGAAGTAGTGGTGCAAAGTTGGCGTGGGCATAAATTTCTCTATGAAGCAGCTCGACAGGGCAATCCTACTATTTTATCAGCAGGGCTTTACCTTGACCACAAATTACCGTCGAGTACTCATTATGCAATTAACCCCGATGTTTTACCTGGAGGCGTTACGATTGAACCTGATTCTTTGAATTGGCAAAATTGGGCCATTCGTTTGCAAATTGATGAAAGTCCGATGGAAGGGGAAATGACTTTATATGGCACCTCTGAAAACCTTAGAGGCGTATTTAATATGGTGGGCAATTTACAAGAATTCAAACAAGCTAGTTTATTAGAAAACGAGCTGACTTTTGAATTTGAAAGTAATTTTGGTTTAATCAAAGTAAAGAGTACGATTGAAAATAATCAGACCATTAGCGGTTCAATGAATCTTGGCTTGTTGTCTATTCCTTTTAGAGGAACTAAAGTCGGTGGAAATGATATGGCTGGTACAACTGCCCCTGCTTTACAAAAAATAGAACCTTTAACAGAAACTCAACTGGCTTTGATTTTAGGAGGAGAAGCTTGTATGTGGTCAGAAGTCGTAGATGCAAAATCTATCAATTCCAGAATCTGGCCGAGAACAGCAGCTATTGCGGAAAATTTCTGGTCACCTGCTACCCTCTCCAATAACGAAGCGGATATGTATCGACGATTGATAGCTTTTGAAAATACCTTAAAACACCTAGGTTTAAATTTAAGGAGTCAATACGTTTTACGATTGGCTAAATTGACCGAAAAATATCCTATCTTTTTACAACAAGCTAAAGATTTAATTGACCTATTAGAAGAAGTTAAGTATTATAATCGAATGATGGCGTATACTCCTTTAACCACCAATACGCCCTTAAATGAAGTCGCAGATATTGCTCGTCCAGAAAGCCCTGAAGCTCGACAATTTAATCAAACCGTTGCTAGATTTATCGCTAATCCTTCTGACCAAATTGCTTATAATGAGTTGAAATTTAAGTTGGCTCATTTGATTGAAAATCATCAATTATTAAGCCCCTTTTTTGACCATTCCCCACAGATGAAAAAAATTGAAGGGCTTTCATTACGCTTAACAAAAGCTTGTGAAGCCGCTTTGGTTTGCTTGAATAAAAGACAAGGAAATGGGTTAGTTACGGAAGGTAAAAAAATGGAATATTTAGCGGCGATAGAAGCTGCGGCACAACCTGAAGCAGGCGTCGAATTGGCTATTATTGAAGGATTGACCGCTTTGGTTAATTTATAAGTTCGGTGCTACGGTGAAAACTGTGAGTAAATTAAGACGCTTACGACTCAGGAAAGTCGTGTTACTTGTACATCGCAACGGTGCTCCGTAACACAACTCTTCTGAGTTGTCAAACATCTTTAGCTACCTACACTTTTCACTATAGTGTCATAAATTCAAATGTTAGCAATGAAAAAAGGTATTTTTCTAAGTTGGATTTTTTGTTGTCTTTCTATTTGGGGACATGCTCAGAAAATGGAGGATTATATTTTAACCTTACAAAAAGATACGCTTTATGGTAAAGTCTTAACAGAACCAAGCGGATTGGCTTCTATTATTTTTATCTATCAGAGGCAACGGATGAATTATCATCCTTCAAGTATTCAATTTTTTGGTATCTTTAGAGATAAGAAATATCAACATTTCAAAACGCTTAAGACTAAAGAAGGTAGGGCGTGTTTTGTTCAAATAATATCCAGCGGCAAACTTAATTTTTACAAATATTCGGAAGAACATATTTTTACTTACGCCACGCTTAACAGATATGTTTATTTGATGGGCACTTCTGATGACCAATTGACAACACTTTCCTCTTCTAGTTATCAACGAATCCTAGGTGATTTTCTAAAAGAACAACCTGCTTTATTGTCAAAATTAGAAAATACCTCTTTTGAAGAAGTGCCCCAACTCATTAAGCTATATAATGACTTATAGCTGGATATTTTTTATTTTTTCCTGTCATACAACCCTTCCTTAAATTAGGTTGCTCTTTATAATAGAACCATCAAAATAGACTGTTCGTAAAGCATAATATGACCAACACCCAATTGATTGAGCAATGCCTAGCGCAAGACCGCTTGGCACAAAAGGAATTGTACGACCGTTACAAAACGGCGATGTACACCCTTGCTTATCGAATGTGTAATGATTTTGGGTTGGCGGATGAAGTGTTGCAGGATGCTTTTTTACAAATTTTCCGCTATTTACACACTTTTAGACACGAAAGTACTCTGGGGGCTTGGATAAAAACGATTGTGGTACGAACCGCTTATAAAAAAATTAAAAAGTCCGTTTCTTTTGTATCATTAGACCAGCAACGGTATCAACCAATCACCTGGGGAAATGAATTAGATACCGATTATTTGGAACAAGCGATTCAATCTTTAGCTGCGGGTTATCGGGCTGTTTTTATTTTGGTAGAAATCGAAGGATATACACATCAAGAAACTGGGGAATTATTAGGTGTTTCAACAGGTACTTCTAAGTCTCAATTATATCATGCGAAACGGAAATTGAGGGAGATTTTAAAAGTATACAAATAAACGATGAACGATAAATGATGAATAAAGAAACAAATCCTACTATTTTAAAAAAAGCAGTCGCCCGACTGTCTATTTATGAACCGCCGAATGAAGTTTGGTCCGTTATCGATAATGAATTGGATTTACAAAAAGGATTACAAACATTACCCAATCATCAACCTAAAGAATTTGTCTGGGAAGCCATCGAAAGGAACTTAGTAAAAAATACTTCGGCATCAATAAACATTAAGCCGAATGCTAATAAAATGAGTCGTGTTTTTTGGATAAAAAAATTAAGTATAGCTGCCTCTATTTTATTTATACTAAGCATAAGTTGGGGGATAAAGACGGATATTTTTACTCCAAATAAATTTCAGTACACCCAAGAAACGATTAACCCCCAATTATTAGTAGCAGATTGGGATGAAGACGGGGAAGCCTTAACCCAAATAAAAGCAATTTGCGAAGTTAAAAACTACGCTTGTACTGCTCCTGAATTTCAACAATTAGAAAAAGAACTCAATGAATTAAATGAAGCAAAATCAGACTTAAAACAAGCGATGGAGGATTTTGGAAAAGATACCCAATTAATAGCCCAATTAAGCGAAGTAGAACTAGAACGAACGGTTGTTTTAAAAAAAATGATAGCCAATATTTTATAAAATGATAAAAAAATATATCCATCTAATCTTACTGCAATTGATTGTTGTGACGGGCATTATTGCCCAAAAAACAACCTTGCAGGTAGTGACCCAAACCATCCAAAAGGAATGGGCTTGGCAGTTAGACCAAACCTTGGTGATTAATGGAGAAAACGCCATTATCAAAGTGGAGGCTTGGGATAAAAATAGTATTCAAACGACTACGGAATTAATTGCGAAACATCCTGATAAAAAGATTGCGGAAAGAGATGTACTAGCTCAAAAAGCCATTGCTAAAACAACTAAGAGAAGCATTTTAATAGGCAACCAATTGGTTTTAGAAGAAGGGATGCCAAAACCTGTATCTAACTTAAAAGCAAAATTTACGATTTATGCCCCTAAAAACTGTGCCTTGCGCATCAAAAATAGGTTTGGAAGTATTGAGGTAAAAGGTATTAAAAATACGGTTGAAATCAATAGCCAATTCACTAAATTGCATTTACAAGAAGTTAAAGGGAAAGTGGAATTGAGTAGCAATTTTGGGGATATTATTGGGGAGCAATTAACAGGAGAAATTAAGATTGACGCCAATCGTTCCAATATTTTATTAGACCAACCTTCGGGGAATTTTGTCATTGCTGCCAAGTATGGGACAGTGACTATTTTAGAAGATAAAGAACGTCAATTTGATTTGGATATTAAGGGTAGAAAAACAAATGTCGTCTTTATTGAACCTATTCTTTTTGCCCATAATTTTAGATTGGCAACGGAGTTTGGAGAAATCACCCTACCAATGAATACTGCTTTTAAATTCATTGAAAATTCGCAACAGCGGAAAGAGGCGATTCTCAATAGAAAGGGCAATGCTTCTCAAATTTCGGTGGCTTTGTCTTTTGGTGATATAACTTTTCAGTAAACTTGTTACCCTTTGAAAATAGCGGAAAAAGATATTTTCAGATGGCTATCATTTAAAGGGTAACAAGTCTAATAGCTATTGTAAAGAATACAGTAAACCCTAATAAAAATTGGAGATATGAAATCTATTTACCTACTCTTTTTGATGATAATTATTCCTGCTCTTTCCTTAGCACAGATTGAGCAAAATATCCAAACTAGAACAGAAGAAGCTCATTTTGAAAAACAACAATTTATTCCTATAAAAGATTGTTTTGCCTGTATCCAAGGAGATGTGAAAAGAGCTTTTAAATTTAGCTATGGTAATCTTTTTCTACCTAATGAAAACCTAACTGATTTTACTAATGACCCAATTTTTATTTCACCAAGCTATATTTTAGAGTTTGAACAAAAAATGACTACTGCTTTTTCGATAAATACAAAATTGGAATGGCAAAATTTGATTAAAGACTCGCCTACAGTAGAAGGAGAGATATGGATAGATAATGAACTTAGATACGAATATCTAGTCAATGGTTTTGATAATTATGTATTATCCTTGGAGCCTCGTTGGTACATAAGAAAAAAGCAAGCTATAGAAAATGGTCAAAGCGGAGATAATTTAAATGGACTTTATCTTGGACTAAACTTAAGTATGAATTGGTGGAATTCAGGAAAATATGTTCTACCTTCAGATGCTGGAATTATTAATGCTCGGTCTTTTACTAGAAAAGGAACGACGCAGTATGCCGTATTGAATATGGGATGGCAACAACGGTTTAGAGACAATGGATTTGTCAATTTTCGCTTAGGTACAGGAGTCAGTAAAACCACTCAAAATTTAAACAATATACCTTCTGATTTAAGAGATTTATTGGAATGGTCCGAAGTGAAAAAATGGAAAACCTTATTGTATTACCAAGTAAGTTGGGGAGCAATCTTAGAGAAGAAGACCAATTTACCAGAAAATAGTCCAAAATTCTGGGAATATCATGAAGAAGAGAAAGATATGTGGAAGATTGATTTATATAACTTATTCCAAGGACTTAATCAGAAAAGTGGTTTTGGTCGAATGAATGTAGCTTACGAACGCAAAATATTAAATAGTCCGTTTTCTTTAGAATCTGGACTTCAGTATCATTATCGCTCTGATTTTGAATCGAATGATTTTTCTAGTCAATTAGTTTTTCAAGTAGAGCCACGCTATTATTTTTTGCTGAATAAACACATTCGTCGAGGTAAGGCGGCTAATAATTTATCCTCTATTTACTTTGGTTTATTAACTGAGTGGCATTTAGGAGAAACATCTATGATTCGCAACGGAGACAACCTATTCCACGATTTCTCCTTTGGAATCCAACAACGATTATTCAATCATCTATTTGTAGATTTAAGAGCAAGATTACCTTTAAATGAAGAGGCTTTCTATTATGATATTCGATTTGGTTTAGCTTTTTAACAGACAAGAATTAAAATACCTATTGATTTAATAACAAATTATAGAAATCCTGATGAAAAAATTTTACGCTATTACACTATTTTTAAGCATTGCTTTTTGGGGACATGCTCAATTAGACACTAATTTTCAACAGACTACGGTAGAGTATGGGTATTTAGAAAATCAACAATTAGTGGATGCTAAACGACATCTTTTAAATCAATTAGTAGACGAAAAATCATTATTTAAGATTAGTTTTGAAGGGAAAAATTTTCCACTCAATGAGGGTTTGGGATATGTTTCATCCCTAATAACTAAAGGCGTTTCTGTTAGTTATGAACATCGTTTAAAAACTAATTTTTCCATTGGTGTAAGCTTGAACTACCATAGAACAGACCATACGACATTACTCCAAAAAAGAATAACTTATTTTGGCATTCATGATTATGTTATTCATCGGTTTAGTGCTGAAATAGAACCCCGTTGGTATTTTTTAAAGCGAAAAGAAATTCAATCAGGTAAAAGTGGCAAGAATCTAAATGGGTTTTATTTAGGAAATACTACTGGCTTGCAGCATTGGCAAAAACCAGGATTTCATAGCGTAATGACTGCTGATGGGCGTAATTATTCCCCTTACCTCAAAGGTGATTTTCAATATAGTACACTAAATATAGGTTGGCAACGACGCTTTAGTAGCATCGGTCTTTTACATTTTCAACTTGGTGCAGGAATTCGCCATAATGAAAAAATTGATTTTCCAGAAGCATTATTACCACCTGAGTCCTCCTTTGAGCAACCTTCTAAATGGCAAGCTTTGATGACTTATAAGGTCGGCATCGGTATAGCATTAGGTAAGGCGGAAAATACGCAAGTCAATCAACCTATTCTGGAGTTTCATCAGGAAGATTTGACGATGTTTAAATTAGACTTGTTCCCTATTTTTATAGGTGCTGGAAAGAATAAATTATTAAGTAAAATTAATATTGGCTACGAGCAGGGTATAAAAGGCCTTCCTTTTTCTATTAATACGACGGTTACTTATTTGCAGTATAGCAAACATGAGTACAATATTTATGGTAAACATTTTTCTTTACAAATTTCTCCTCGATTTTACTATAATTTGAAAAAACAAAAAAGAATTCATAACCTATCTGCTAATTACTTTTCGATACGCAGTCAATGGAATATCATTAATGATAGGAGTTATAAAAAATATTCTTTTGCACCACTTTGGGGAATGCAGCGTAGGGTTTTTAAACGAATGTTTGTCAATTATGAATTCGGCTATGAATTTGGTGATTTTTCTTTTGAAAACTATATCATCAGCGAACTAAAAATAGGCCTAGCTTTTTAATAGGTTCACCAAACGATGGATAATAAATAGATAGTCAGGTGAAAAATTGATAATCATCTGCTGTTTTCATTTATCCGTTGGTAGAAAAATAGACCAACGGATGAATGAAGACAACGGATTTGACGAGCTAGATAACATTTTAAATATTATTTTAACTGACGCTCTAAAAGTTGATAATAGATTCCAAACCAAGCGTTGATTTATTTAGTTTGTGACGAATTCATCATTTATAGTTCATCGTTCATCATTTTAGTTCTATTTCTTAACTTTAACAGAAACCTGCCCATTAGGAGAACGAATCGTCAAGAAATAAACACCTGTGGATAAGTATGTTGGTAAGTTGATAAGTCGTTTGATTATTGACAGTTGCGATGTGTTTGAAATAATTCAAAAGGTAATTTGGTAAGTCACATTGGGAAAAAAACCACGTTGCACTCTAGTTCGAATACTTTCTCTACTACGACTATAAAACTTACTTAATTCATTTTGTCTAAAGGTAAGGTTGGTCAAATCTACTGACCAAAGCTGAGATATTTTTGTTCCATTGACCCGAACACCGATTTTAAAATCTGCTCTAAAATAAGGGGCATATTGTGCTTCATAAATACGGTCAGTATCTCTGATTTCTCTGTCTGCGGCAATAGAAGCTTCCAAATCAATTGGCGTATACCTTCTGCCTCCAGCCTGTGTAATTTTAGTATCCAGCATTAAAGTAACTTTATCATTAAATTTAAATTCTTTCCCTAATAAAAGGTTGGTGACATAACTAGAATTGAAAAATGTATTTCTTTTAATGCCGTCACTAGGCGTAAATTTACTTTCAAAAATAGACCCCGTAAATAAGAAATAAAATCCTTTCTGTAGCGATTTTTCTAATGTTAATTCGACACCTGTATTACCGCCCGTTCCTTCATTGACTAAACCGACTCGATTTGGAAAAGCAAAATCGGCACCTGCATTAATCATCGAAAAGTCGGAAGCAGTATCATCTACCGCTAAGCTAGATAATTGTTGATGATAGGCTTCTATCTTTATTCGAAAATTAGGGCGAAGGGCATAATTCCAACCAGCTACAAAATGATTACTTCGAATGAAATCTAATTGCTCATTGACTAAGTTTTCTGAAACCGTTGCATTTCTGTTTTTGCTAAAATAGACAGGGAGTGGTTGTAATTGACTATGGCGACTAATCCCTACGGTAAAACTATGCTTTGGAGATAACTGATAATTTAAGCCAAAACGAGGTTCAATCGTAGTGCTATTATTTAAAGAAAAGCGGGCGGTATGTAGCCCTATATTCATACTTAATTTATCATTAAATCGGTGTTGCCATTGCGCAAAAGCTTTCGCTAAACTAGTTGTTCCAGAAAAATTAGTCTCGCTAAACCAAAGATTGGAATCACTATTTAGTAAAATTGAATCTTGAATAGCCATTTTATAAACATCCAAATTAAGCCCTATTTTTAATCGGTTCTTAGCATTTATTTTTTTATTTATCGTCCAATTTAAACCGTATTTTGTTTGATTATAATCTGCAATAAAATTGGGTTCAAAAATTTTAGTTACCGTATCTCGAATCTCTGAATTGGTCGTTAAACTACTTGTGGAGGTGGCTGATAAAGTGATTTTTGAGGAAGTACTATTATTGAAAAAATAGAAATGAGATAAACCGATAATTCCCGTTTCAGAACCTGCATTCAATCTACCTGCCCCTTGTGCATAGATACTACCACCATTACTAAAAAAAGAAATATTACTATTGCCACCTAATCCCCAAAGACTGAAAACGCCTGCTTTTTCAGTTGGTATATTTATTTTGAAAACGGCGTCTTTGTAAGCGGGAATAGCATCTCCTGTGCCGAAATTAATTCCTAAGGCATTGAATACACCTAAAGTAGAATAACGAGCATTGGCAATGAAGGAAGCATTTTTACCAATAGCTAGCGGTCCTTCTACGCCTAATTCGAAACCATTAAACCCAATTTGTCCTAAAAATTCATATTTATCTGCATTGCCATTGCGTAATTTTAAATCAAAAACGGCGGCTGTTGCGTTGCCATATTCTGCTGGAAAAGCCCCTGTCAAAAAATCACTATTACTCAGATTGTTGGCGTTTAACATGCTAATAGGCCCGCCTGTTGCGCCCAATGTATTCCAGTGATTAGGAGCGGGAATCTCCACGCCTTCCATTTGCCAAAGTACCCCACTAGGAGAATTACCCCGAACGATAATGTCATTTCTATCATCATTCGCACCTGATACGCCTGCATAATTTTGTGCCATTCTAGCAGGGTCGCCAAATCCACCTGAAAATCGCTGTAATTCTTCGATAGACAATAAACGAACGCTTCCACTTGCCATTCCATTGACAGGTTTATGTTTGTTTTGGTTAGCTCGTACTACAATTTCATTCAATTGAATAACTTGCTCTTTTATGGTCACATTAAGTACTGTTTCTTTCCCTGAAATGACTAGAATATTAGGTACTAGTGCCTCTTCATAGCCAAGGTAACTGACCCTTATTACGTTTCGACCTACTGGAATATTAGATAGCGAAAAATGACCATCAATATCTGTTGTTGTTCCTATGATTTCATCAGGTACGACTAGCTGAATCGTAGCACCAATAATAGGGTATTTTGATTGTTGGTCAATAACGGTTCCTTTAATGGTTTGAGTTCTGTTTTCTTGACCAAAACCGATAACGACAATCATTAAGAAAGTTATCATTAAACTATACCTTTTCATCTTTGAAATTTTAGTAGATTTTCAAGAATTCTAATTTTTGAAATACTTAGCATACCTTGTCTATTAATTCTCATCTTTCAAATCCCCTGTTCCACTAATACTACTAGTGATTTGTGGCTGTCCTTTATATTTTACATCGCCTGTACTCGTCATCGTAACGGTCAATTCTTCTGATACGTTAATCTCTGCATCGCCTGTACTTGTAGAAACCAATGCTACTACTGTTGAATACAAGTTAAAAGCAGATAAATCTCCTGTACTGCTTAATCGAGCATTTAAGAAATCCGTTTGCCCAGATAAATCTACATTTCCAGTTCCATTAATTAATAAATCAATTTGGTCGGCACTTCCTTTAAATTGAATGTTTCCTGTGCTACCTACGGATACTGCCAATAATGCTACTTTGTCAAATTTGTCCTCGACTATAATATCGCCCGTTGAGGTCGTGTGTAAACCCGTGATAGTTGGTATCGTTATTTCGATAGTAACGCCTTCATACCCACCATTAAAATTGATTAAATCTATTAACCACTCGTTATTATTAACGGTCTTATTCAAGGCTGCAAAAATTTCTGGTTGGGCATTGATTTTAATACTTTGTTCTTCCCCTTGCTTAATGAATATTTTGGCAGGAAAATCTAAAGTGATAGTAGAAAAATCTGATAAGTCTAAAGTAAAATCTTCTCGTTCGCTAATTAATGTTTCTTCTTGTACGCATGAAGTGGTATTGAAAGCAAAAAATAAGATAATAACTAAAGCGAAAAATTGAGTGATTGATAATTGGATACTTTTCATAATAGTAAAATTTATAAGTTTAAAAATTGTAGAGACGATTTCAATCGCCTTTTTATCGTTAAATTAGGCGACTGAAGTCGCTGGTACTTGAAATTATTGTTTAACAGTGAGTAGCATAGCTGTAGACATTCCTCGAAAACGTTTCCACTTATCTTGACTGCCATATTTATAAAAGTGAGTTGCAAAAGCAGGTATAGTAATTGGCAATTGTAAGACGCTCCCTTTTTGGGAATGCTCAATCCATTCTAAAGCTACAATCACATCTTCTTTGACAAATAATTGGTAGGTAGATAAATCAACGGTTGCCCAGCCTTTTTTGTGCTGAATTAAGGTCGTGATAATATCTTGTTGATTTAATAATTGATTAGGACGCCCATTTTTGATGGTGTAAATATTGACTCGAAAACGAATCGTATCAAAATTATTTCCACCGACATAAAATTTGAACTCAGACAACTGACTTGTTTTTTTGCCAATACTAAACCGTCTGCCAATGGCTGCGCCAAGGTTTTGATTGGGCTTTTTGGAAATCGAAAAATTAGTCACTTTACTCGTATTGACTTTTTTATGCCCAATCACTTTGGCGGTTAACAAATCGGGTCTAACTTCAATCGTTTTTAAAATAATGCTGGTTTTATTTAATTTTATTGCTTGTCCATTTAATAACCGAAGAGAAGCAATCGTATAATCTTTAGTGGCATATCCTAAATAAGAAAAGCGAACAATTTGCTCTTCGTTTATACCTGCCTTCAAGTATAATTCAAAAGCGCCATTTACATCGGAAATAGTCCCTAAGCTAGTACCGACGATTCCTATATTTACATAGGCTAACGTAATCGTGTTTTCTTGGTCTATTACTTGTCCTTTAATGATTAATGCCTCTTGAGCAGTTAATAATAAAGGGGATAAAAAAGTGAAAATATTGAGGACTAATTTTTGAATTTGCATGAGTCTATTTTTAATTAAAATTAGTTGATGACTCAAAGTTAGGAGGGATTCCAATTAAAAATTGGACAGTGTGGTTAGGTGCAAGGAAACTGGTGGGAATGGTAGTTTTTGGGGTAAAATGTAAGCGATTGGGGTGAAATGCAAGGCTTTTGGAGGATTGCAAGTATTTTAAATGACTAAATTTAGCTAACCTCAACTAATAAATTAATAAAAACCCGTTGGGTAATCTAATCTGTTGGGCTTTAATTAGAGGTAGCCCAACGGATTTAATTACTCAACGGATTCAGACCTTGATTTGATGTTTCTTCTAATGTCACATTAATTGGATTGTTTATATTATACTGTGAGTTGGTTTATCTATTTTTACAAAAAAATAGATAGCTTATGAATCTAATGAAATATATTTTTCCAATCTTATTATTAACTATTCTTGCTTGCCAAAATACGCCTGATTGGCAAACTAAACCTATCGCTGAGTGGCCACCTAATGAAGGACAATACGCACTTTTAGTTGCCAAAAAAGGAAAGACTGTTTTTGAAAAATATTATCATCAAGCGGATAAAAACAAGCTTTGTAATGTGCAATCTTTAACAAAGAATATTATGTCTTTATTGGTAGGTATTGCGATTGACCAAGGGAAGATAAATAATGAGAACGTCCCTATTCATACCTACTTTCCAACTATTTTCGCCAACTTAAAAGATGACCGAAAAAAGCAAATTAGTATTAAAGATTTATTGAACCAAACAGCTGGTTTAGAATGGAAAGGACATACCGAACATAGTATTTGGTTAGAAAACCCTAGCCCTAATCAATATGTCTTATCCAAACAATTGCTTACTCGACCGGGAAAAGCTTATTTTTATAATAGTGGAGCGACTCATTTATTGTCTCCAATTTTAGCCAAAGCAACAGGACAATCTGTTTTAGCATTTGCGCAAGAAAACCTGTTTACGCCTTTAGGCATTAAAAATGTGAAGTGGGAGATAAGAAATGATGGACATCATGATGGTAGTGGTTTAGGGTTATGGATGCAAGCGGATGACCTGTTAAAAATAGGACAACTGATGTTGAATAAAGGGCAATGGAATGGACAACAATTAATTACTGAAGAGTGGGTTGAAAAATCGCTTAATCCAGATTTGAAATTACAAGCATCCTTTGGCCTGCCTCGGTCTAAACATGGATATTGTTGGTATTCCACGGAAAGAAATGAGTTGGAAGTCCGTTATGGAATGGGCTACGGCGGGCAATTTATCTTTTTGTTTCCTAGTGAAGATTTAGTCATCGTTACGACTCATAATCATGATACTGCTGATGGAATTCCTCAACAAGTGCAATTTTTAACGCAATATCTTGCTGGTTTGATAGCGCATTATCGGAAAATATAAAGATGCTGCAATTATATTTTTCCTATCTCTCTAAGTGTTATTTAACTTTCTAGTAGTTTTTCGGTTATTATTTATTTTCTACTTTTTTCAGCACACGTATAAGCAACTAATGAAAGATTTCCTTATAAGACTAGGAATTAGCGGATTATTAATTGGCTTAGTTTATTGGCTAGGTTATGAGACCCTACGTAGTGACTTTCCTCAATTGATTACTTTATATGGGGCTTTTTTTCTACTTTATTTAGGTGTTTTTCATTTTTCAGAAACTCAAAAAACGATTACTTTTTTTGTTGGAATAGGTATCCTTTCCCGCTTTTTACTCCTTTTTGCTATGCCCAATTTTTCCGACGATTTATATCGTTTTATTTGGGATGGCCGTTTATTGACGCAAGGCATTAATCCTTTTGACCATTTACCTTCCTATTACATAGAGAATAATAGTACGATTCCTGGGCTGACGAATGAATTATACCAACAATTAAATTCCCCTAATTATTTTACGATTTATCCACCTGTTAATCAGGTGATTTTTGCGATGGCTACGTGGCTTTTTCCGAATAGTATTTGGGGGAGTAGTTTGGTCATGAAGAGTTGTTTATTTGCTTTTGAAGTAGGTAGTCTTTTATTGATTATTCAACTCTTACGGCATTTTAAATTGCCTGCTAAAAATGTGCTCCTTTATGCATTGAACCCTTTAATTATTATCGAAATTACAGGTAATATTCATTTTGAAGGGGCGATGATTTTCTTTTTATTATTGGCTATTTGGTTAATTGCTATTAAAAAAAAATGGGTACTTTCTGCGATTGCTTTTGCTCTTTCTGTGGCTTCTAAATTATTGCCATTGATGTTTTTGCCTTTGATGGTGAGACGGATTGGGAATACAGTATCATTGACAACTTCTGCTAATGCTGCTAGAGGGGGAGAGGACTTAGGAAATACTAACCCTCTGAATCTTCTAAAACAAATGCTTCTTTTTTTCAAAAATCGTATTGTTTTAAAAGAATGGCTAGCCTTAGATTGGAAAAGAATAATCGCTTATTTTACCATTATTGGTATTACTTTAATTACTTTATTCCTCCCATTAATCAATGGCGTTTTTCTCACTAATTTTGGAGATAGTTTAAACCTCTATTTTCAAAAATTTGAATTTAATGGGAGTTTGTACTATTTCTTCCGATGGATAGGTTTTCAGGTAAAAGGCTATAATATTATTGGAACGCTAGGGCCAATTTTAGCCTTGTCAGCTTTAACAGGTATTATTTTAATGACTCTTTTAGAAGACAAGACAGATTGGCCAAAGTTATTTGAACGGATGCTTTTTGCGGTTTGCTGTTATTTATTTTGTTCCGCTACGGTACATCCTTGGTATGTCGCTATGCCTATTGTCTTTTGTGTATTTACTCGATTTCGATTTCCTATTTTATGGTCTGGGCTGATTTTTCTGACTTATATTAATTATAGTTATGGCGAATATTTCGAAAATTTATGGATGGTAGGAATTGAGTACGTTTTAGTTTTTGGGTATTTGATTTATGAGCTTGTAAGTCAAAAGAACTAGTAGGTCTTACCACACAGTCACCTAGTTTTTTAATGAATAATAATTGTTGAATTGTTTTATTGTTTTGTGACAATACATTACTATAACAATAAAACAATTTTGTCCGACCACTTATCGTAAAACTTTATGTACTACTGTGTGTCAAAACTATCTGACTATGTGTTGAAAACTAAAATTAAGACCCCAAAACAGCTGACCCTCCACTAGCTACTTGCTGCCAAGGCCCTTGAATAGCAACGGTCAAACCAGCGTGTTGAATATTCACAAAGTAAGTTTTTCCAGAAGGAGAAAAGACGCCTCCTGCAAATTCAGATTTATAGCCAACATTTTCGGCGATTTTATAAAATTGACCTTCTGGCGTAACGCCAAATGCTCTTGGTCGTTCGTTATCTTCACAAAAGACAATGTCTCCCCAAGGTGCTATGGTTAAATTATCACAATGTCTTAATAATTCTGTATTATTAGGTTCTAAGAATAATTCTATTTTTCCTGGATTGTTTTTTTCTGCGGAAGTGCCTTCATCTGGACTTGGCGTATAACGGAATATTTGCCCTGTCTTGGTGTATCCTCCACTGGTACAAGCGAAATAAAGTTCCTTCTCCCCAAACCACATGCCTTCTCCTCTTGCAAATATAGCAGCGCCTTTCATATGTCCTCGTCTTCTTAAATCGTCGTCTTTCAAGTCATAAACACCATTCATATCAATCCATTCAACTTCCATTGCTTGATTGGTAGAA
This sequence comes from Devaleraea mollis, assembly GCA_032361265.1. Lineage (NCBI taxonomy): Eukaryota > Rhodophyta > Florideophyceae > Palmariales > Palmariaceae > Devaleraea > Devaleraea mollis. The sequence goes on along the minus strand of JAULCF010676802.1, from coordinate 3,716 downwards.
AAAGTATTTTTATCAGTTCGCCAATTTCTAGTACTCGTCATTTTTGCGCCCTTGATAGCTAATACTTGTAATTGACCACCATCAATTAATTTACCTTTGGTATTGGGCAAATACCGATAAATTAACCCATCATCTCTATCCTCTGTTTGGTAAACGATGCTAGTTTTAGGGTCAACGCAAACAGCTTCGTGATTAAACTGTCCCATTTCTTTTAATGGAATTGGAGCTGCCATACTAATTTCCTCTGTGGCAGGTACTTCAAAATTATACCCATGTCCTCGTTCGTAACTATTCGTTGGAGGCACGACGATTTCTTCGCAACTAATCCAACTCCCCCAAGGAGTTGCCCCTCCTGCACAATTCCTTAAAGTTCCTCCTAAACTCAACCATGATTTTTCTACTTCTAAAGTAGCTTCGTTCACAATTAAAGTAGTGGTCCCTCCGCAACAAGGTAGATTGCCATTTCGCATATCATACATTTGCTTGGGGTCTACCTTATCTATTAACTCGTACGATTTTCCAAAACAAGAATAGTTGGTTGGCATTAACTCATGGTTCCGAATCAAGATGATTTTACCATCTTTAGCGGCAAAGGTAGCCATCCCGTCTGGTTTGTCAGGATGCATGAATCCATCACTCATTAGTTCGCCTCGACGGGCAATAATTTTATAAGAAAACCCTTCGGGTAAATTCAAAGTTCCTTCTGGGTCCCTTTTTAATTTACCATATTTATCTTTTAATAAATTCTTTCTCGTAGGTGTTTGATAAGAAACACAACCCTCCAAAGTAGAAGCTAAATAAGTCTGTAAGCCTATAAAACCCAAGCTAACCATGCTTGAATTTTTTAAGAAATTTCTTCTAGATAATGTACTGTTTTTCATACCTGACTGTCTTTGTCTTTCGAATTTCGTTTCTAATAATGCTATAAAGTTGAGAAAATAAAAGGGAAATGCCCAATAAAAAGGCAAATGCTTCTGAATTTGGAAGGAGTTTAACAGAAATATGACGGAAAGGGAAAAAGAGATTTAGCAGAGGGCGTAGGGAAAACGATTGTCCTACACGCTCTGCTCTATATTTTGAGGTTGCGGTAATTACTTTTTCAATACCAATTTATAATTACCTACTGCTAAGGTTTCTTTATGTACAAACTGTAGGAAATAAATACCAGGTGTTTGATTCGCTAAATCTATATGATTCGCTAAGTCTTGCTGCTTCAATTGTTGCCCTAAAGTATTAAAAATACTGATTTGGTAATCGCTGTAATTTCCATCAAATAAATTAATATTAATTGTTCCATTCGTAGGATTAGGGAAAATAGCTAATAGTTGCGATAACGCTAATTCATTGACCCCAACGGTCTCGGAATCATTCGGCGTTTCAGGGCCAACTACAGGTCGCATCATTAACGCACCTTGTTGAGAAGGTGGCACTTCTTCATTCTGGAAAAAAGTCCCAATATTTCGCCATCCGCCATCTATATTGATAAAGATAGTATTTGTTGCAGTAGGCGTGTTTCTATCAAAACCAACAGGCAAACAGTTGACATTCGCACAAGGCGTCACTTGTTCCCAACCAATGTAAAAATCACCAACAGGTAAGTCGACGGGTGCTGCTTCTCCTGTTAATGGGTCCTTTAAAATATAAGTCGTGAAAGCTTGTAAAGAATCAACAAATTCATCAATAAATAAAGGCTTGGTAAAAGGCGCTTCATAGATAGGCGTGGTATTTAAATCATCTAACCAAACTTTTAAAGTGAAATTGGTATTGGACAAATCACCACCAACTATTCTCGGGATTTGCATCCGAATAGCCTGTAATAAATCTGCTTTATAATTCGTGAATTTCACGGCTACTTGCCCACCTGTTCCAATAAAATAAGCACTTTCTGCGGAGTTATCATCGTAAGCGTAATAATTTTCTAAGTCAAAGGTGCGGCTAATTTGATTATTTCGCTGGGTAGCAGGCGCTTCTGTGTTGTTTTGCACAAAACTATAGTCTACTTTTATCTGTACTTTATCAGAAGTCTGAAATTCGTTTCTAAAGATAAAAGCATATTCTCCTCGGACATTATTAGTGAATAAATGCCGTCCATCGGTAATATTTTTTTGTTCGGAATCATCATCAGGTGTTAATAAATCTTGACGTTTAAAACGTAAAGACTGTCCTTGGCTAATTCCATTTACTAAGAATTCACTATTATCTGTACTAATCGTATTACTAGAATGGTTATAAAGATTAATGTCCATCGAGTCTAAGATTAACGCTAAGTCTACCTCTAGTTCATCTTGTAAATGTGTCCAAGGGGCATTCGTATAATCCCGTAGAATATTAGAAGGCAAAGTAGTAAAGGCTAAATCTGGATTACTCTGTGTCATGATATCGGCTTCTAGTCGAATATAATCTATATGCCACATATCGACTGCGCCATTTCGGAAAGCATAGTTGCGAAAACGGAATTGAAAATCTTCATGTAAAAACTGTGCATCTTCAATTGCTATTGGTCCTACGAATTGAAACACAGGAAGCGAATCTACAGGAAAAGCAGTTTCTCTGAGCGTGGTTGCATGTGAACCAACTTCTATCCAATCGCCTGCTATATTTTTAAATTCTAATATCAAACTATCTTCTGGACCAGGGGCATCTCCTAAACCCTTAGGTTGTACATAATAGCTCATATATTTGGTGCTATTGCCACTTAAATCAAGCGGAATAGAAGTCAAAGAATCTGCCGAACCCGTTCCTCCATAAGGACTACCAGAAGCATCCAATCCATCAAAAGTAGCTACCCCAATGGAGATAGGCTGATTGGCTAAAGTATTATTAATGAACACGGTATTATCTGTCCAATTTGCGCCATCTGGAAATGGGCCATTATAGGCAAAATCATCAAAAAATGGTAAGGCTGCCCCTTTTTGACTACGGGCATTAGCCCGCTTATTAATTGGTTGTTTCGTTGCTTTGGTAATAGATGGATTATGGCTAATGGTTGCTTCCTGCAATTGTGCTTGCAAAGAAAAACTAGCTAATAGTAGGAGCCCTAAAGTAAATAATAATCGCATGTTGCTGTGAGGTATCTTGAAAGAAAGCGAGTCTTTAAGGTCAAATTTCAAATATTTAATTTCAAATTTTCAAAAAGCCCTCGAAAGCAGTCATTCAAAGAATTAGTAAAAATAATAGCTAAATTTAGTTATCTACTATCAAATAATCGACATATTTTAAGCGGATTATTTAACACTAGATGCATGATGAGCGGTTTATGGTTTGCCTGACGAATGTAACCTAAACACGATTCACTTTTTCAAAAACGTAGGAATGGTAGAAATGTTATATTTTAAGGAAGGATTGATATAGTAGAGGAGGAAAGGGGAAGTCGTGTAACAAAGATAAACTAACAATTTTTTTCATCACGGAGAGGCGGAGTTCACAGAGAACACGGAGTTTTTTGACGAGCGCAGTTTGCTTTTGCCCTATTTTAATGGAAAGTATAAAGGCTTTTAGGCAGTAGTCTTTTATTATTAGTTTATAAAACTAGTACACTGTAACAAAAGTTTATGTATGTTTTGCTCGGCTGCTTCGCAGCCTCGCAAAAAGGGTTTTAAGGGAGCACAAAATTTGATTTTTCAACGGAAAATCAAATTTTGTGCTCCCTTAAAAATCCCCCTGCCGAGCCCGCGAAGCGGGCGAGGCCGTATGTAAAGAAATTTTTGTTACACGGT
>JAULCF010676691.1:0-10254 GCA_032361265.1 Devaleraea mollis | reverse complement strand
AAGGGGTTTGCGTGTCCCATAGAAGTGGCGAGAAAAAATATCCAAAAATTGGATCAACTTTTGAAAGGACGCGCAAATCAAGATGTCGTACCGCTATCCTCAAAACGACCACGAATTTGGTTTTTCTAGCCCTCCTAATCGTATATGAAACGCTTTTCGCAGCGTACGGAGGACTGAAAGACGGAACGGACAACCTGAAGGAGGCGCCCGTCGGGAGTCTATTTTTAGTCAAATCACGCCTACCTGCACAGGCTGACCGCGGTGTGTTGGAGGCAAGTCGGGCCCCCCGCCGTCTTTTCCAGTCTTTCCGCCGCCCCTGGGCAAGGACTTGGCCAGCTCGAGGTGCTCCGTTCCCAGCTTGGCAGTTGGAAACAACCGCCGAGCAAGGCCGATATTTCGGTAAATATCGGATCGGCTGGGCGACACGCCTCGGCGGCTATTTTTCTTGAGACGAGGCTGCGTCCCGCTCTCTTTTAGATGTTGAAACATGGGTCAGGGAGCTCATCCTGGACCGCGCGGTTATGTTCTGGGGGTAGGGGAAATAGGTGGGGGAGGTCGGTCGAGTAGGCCGAAACGGATTCGCCAATTTAAGCCATTTTTTTGATCGGCCGAGGGCGCGGCGAACGCGTCCCGCTGGCTCAAAACCAACAGCGGGAGCGTGTTTGCCGCTTTTGTAAGCGCTAGTTAAAGTTGAGAAAGTCGAGCCAACCTGACCGGAAGACGGATTGGCCGGACAGTTGGCGCAGCCCGTTTTCTTCGCCAAATCTGTTTTTTTCGGAAGTGAAGCCGAGGCGACAACACAGGCTGTTGGGCACCCCAGGAGTCGGGCAATGGCTCAAATTAATTTTGGTTTTGATCCATGCGCAACTTATATGTGTCTGAATGGTCGGCACCGGTTTTGCGAGCTGCGCGTTTCCGCCGCAAATCGGTGGAGGTGTGGCCGGGGGAGGCGAGTCGAGCTTTTTTATTGCCGTTTTCGACGTCACAGAGACCACCGATTCCGAATCTGTGGGCCGAATCGGGATCAGCACTCTCTCTGACGGCAAAGACTACTGTGTTTTACGGGTTTCGAGCTACTTCACCTAGATAGGCCGGGTGATTGAAGGTAGCTGTGCTTGACAGGTCAAGTGTACAGTGCAAAAACATGAACTCATGAACTCATCTTTTCACACTGTACACTTGACCGGTCAAGCACAGCAAAGAAATCTCTGATTTTAGCAATATCTGAGGTGCAGGCATGCCCGCGATGGCCTCGAGCGTTCCAAGCGCTGCGGGGGTAGTGAGGCGCTGGCGAGCGCCTTCTTGGATCTGGGGGCGATGTCATTCGATCCGCCTTGGGCGGCTCGATCGACATATTCCCCAGCGCCAAGAAGGCGCTCGTCTGCGCATCGCCAGAATTAACGTTTGTGTTCACGCGCCTCGAACCACCCTCAGAGTTTTCGGAATATGGCATTAGCTTTGAATAAAATAACGTGTTTCATGGACGATATTATTGTATATGGAACGAACTGCGCATCCGTGGAAGTCTGGCGTGTTTTTCTCATTCCAGTGTTCGTTAAAATCGTAGATTGTCTACGTTTTATGTCACGTGGCTAGTTGCGAAAACCTACAGTCGTCGTTCGCGTAATTTAACGTAAGGAATGAGACGTTTTCTGCCAAGTACGAGTGTGTGATAATTTCATATTTTATAAAATTTATGACATTTATCACAGACAGTTCACGATAATATCGTTAATACTGTCTGGTTTGTCGCTCTAGTGACCCCGGGTTGAGACGACAGCAATTGCTGAAATACCGAACAGATACTTTGTACATGTCACACGATCTTCCTTAATAGCCAGACGACCAGAAACCTTTTCCTCCAATGCGCTTAAGCCAGCGAAGGTCGTTATCGAACGGTCGCAAATCTTATCGCATTCCGATGAAAGGTGTTGGCTCTGTACGGACTGCCTTAGGGTGACGACGAAGTTACTCAGAGCGAAGCAAGCCGAGATGTCGTGGATTGTTTTCGGGAAACGTACACTCGCCAGAAACTGGAGAAGATAAACGCCGGCAAAAGTAGCGGTTAGTGCTATGAAGAGCGCTGTGGCGGCTGGAAAACTCTGAAGAGTTTGGTAAGCCTTTCAAAGTTTCGCGCATTCCGAGAGGATATTCTTACTAGGTCTCAGCATCAAAAAATGTTTTCTATCATTACCAATCTCAGCGGATGTGACAGGAGTGTTTCCCGTCGACGTTATCAAGCTCGCAGCAGGGAATATTCGGAGATCATTCCCGAACGGAGAAAGGAGCAGTTCAGGAATAGGTCTAGTCTTTTTCGACTGGTCAACAATTCATGCTTGTAGACAGACACACAATTAAAATTGCTCTGATCGGCTCGAATATATCCGAGGACCGGACGTCTCAACACCACTGAGAATGCCGTCCTCAGAACGATGGGCACGACGATTCAAAGAGGCAAGACTTTTCAGCATCTGCCGAACGCAAGAACCAGCCGCTAAGACCCGACCGACAAAGTCTACCACCCTACCGCATTCCTCGTGGCCCTCGGAATGGATTGCCAGGTTTGTACACGCCTCTAACGACAGCTTTTCTCCAGATCTCTGCTGCAGAACTCGTACCGTCGCTAACGCAGCGCTAGCTGACAAAGCCACAAAATGCATCAGTGGCGCGTGGCCAGATAGCGCGTAGTACTCGTAAGATCGGCACCGGTCACAGTTCATCCCCTTCATCCTCGCTTCTTGCGTCGATAAACCTTCCCTTCGTACAAAGCACGGCTGCGGCATGAAAGCGACAGCCTTCATTCTCTGAGTAGAAGACATCGAGCCCGGCCCGGAGTGCGAAAGGGACTCAGGCAGAACGATAGCTGACCAGTCTTTCACAAAGTCTTCCCCCATCCTGGTACTAGACCTCATCAAACCTACAGAACTTGCGTCAACTCAGACACTCTCAAATTGCAATCCTTCACTACCCTCGACACCGCATAGATCGCTAAACACAGAGACCCCTCGCGCGGAGCTTGAAGAAGATAGGAGCTCATTCTGCTGTTTTCCGCGACCCATGACAGCTTGTAGGGAGAAGAATCGGTGAGTTAGAAATACACAGAACAGGTACCTGTTGTTGCTGACGTCGTTCTCACTGCGCTTCGAGTAGCAGCGTGACAAAAACCTTAAATTTGAGAGAATATAGGTTCCGTGCCGTGCCGCTTTCGATATTTTTAGAATAGCATCAAAAACATTTCTAAAACTCTGACAGCAATGAATCTGCCGAACTTGTTCTTGGCTTTTGCTCGAAACTCGTGTTATGACAAGTACTCATATAATAAGTATTCAAGTCTGTCAGTACTTTCTATGTCAAAAACAGACTGACAGTACAGAACGGTCCACGGCACTAGTAATAGGAAAATAACTGCAAATACTACACAGTCATACACACGATCAGTCATGTCTGTTGCACCACGGATGCTCGTACATTTTAACGCTAACGTAATTAAAATTGCGACATACGATATTATAATATAATTATATACATTCCAATAGATGTACTATAGTATAGTATTATTATAGGAATCCATTACTATAATAATATTATAACATTATTTTAGTAATGGATTCCTAAAATTCATAATGAGTGTTATAATGTAACATATAATAATGACTTCCAATACTTCACATTATATATTATATTGAGCAATCCGTATAATACGATCTCCACAAAAGCCTGAAGCCGCAGTGAGACGATTATGGCTGAAAATTGCTTTAGTTCTCTTCAGCGTAGCGTGACAATAATCCAAGCAACAAATGATTAATTATTCCAGGGACATGAAATGATCGCTTAACATGCTGGAACATGGGGAGGCGATAGGGACCAAGCGTCTCCTCCCTTACCGGGCAGCATATTTTTATCCTTTAACAGAACCCTCTCCGCATTTGCGTACGTTCGGAAGGATCTTGTGCAGAGTCCAAAACGGTCCTGTGATCCGGTCGAAACACACTTCGGTTCATGAAAATCCTAAATTTCTTGCGTTCACTACAAGATGGACCGGTACACCAGCACAAACCAAGCTCGAGATGCAAATAGCAAAAGAACGAAATTGCCGCCCTAGACTTTATTATGAACGTAAAAGTGCGAGATGGACCGGCACTGCACCAATAGCCACTCCGGAGGCGCAAATATTCGGGTAAGGTGCAGCCTCCGTAGCCTTTCCTTTTAACAACGTCATCATAAGACTGTATCCATCGAATGGATTCCTGTCTTTCATGGGCAGCAGAAACTATAAACTTAAACCATGTGACTGTTTCCAAGTAGATCTACGTGGAAGCATTCACATGGTTTAAGTTTATAGTTTCTGTTGCCCATGAAGTTCATATCACGATTGTGTCGACACCATAGTGATATGAAATTTATGCGTCTAATATCCTCCATCAGCCCATCTCAGATAACTGCGTCTCACCCCAGAAATTGAGCCGACTCTAATCCGTGAGCGCGTATGATAATAGAGTTTGGGAAGGTATAAATGGGTTTCTTAATTGAAACTGAGGCTGATTCCAGCACTTTGTGAAAGAGCCTCCTGCTCCTCGACCGCAACCTGTAACTTACGAACTGCTATAAGAGTGTTCTTTTTTTCCTTAAGGGTAGAATTCCGGAACTCCGGGGTGTGTATTACCAAAGGCACTTTCTCCCGCGCGATTGAATTGCATCTTTTTTTCTGACGCAATGGTTCCTAAGAACTGCCGAAGCTCTTTTGTGACGAATAAAAAGAACACGAAAAGCAAGAAAAGTAGCGCACCATCCTTCGAAGTCGTTTTAGCGGCAGCCGTTTTGCTTTTGTTTACTAGCGTATACGACGCAACGTTTTCGACCGCCTGTAAAAAAGAAGAAAGAGCGAAGTTTCCACTCCCGCGGGAGGATGACACAGTTCTCCCAGAGACAGTCCAAACTGAACAAGTCCCTACGACTGCGAAGAGTAGCGCTGATCTCCCTATCCCTCAAGTTTGCGAAACTGAAGATCGAACACTACCGACGGCTCCGATCGCACTGGAAACAGGCGTAGAATACTCAGGTATTTGTCCCTACAAAGCAGAGGAGAAATCCGATGAGACTGTCAATTAGGGGCTGTCCGTATCCAATTACGTCTCAACAACTGAAGGTCAGGTCGTGGAGGATTTCAGCTCGGGAGATGGCGTCCAGCTATCTCGCCATGTCCCACTCAAGGCTCGTGTCAATAACTTGCATCCCGTCCATTTCGATCGTCTTCACGTAGTGCGAGAGATGCCTTCTGGATTTTGTAAGTGCAATGATTTACGCTCTTTCTTGAATTGAGAAGGAAAAGAAACTCGAACACCTTCGACCGACAAGATTAGTCAAACGTCTTTTTCAACCGCAGCTGAAGGAATGGTCTCGTACTAAAGTCCGTGGATCAAAGTCGATCCTGAAATTGACTACGTCAGGACGAGAATACCGCGGTGGTCACGACAGTGTAGGCAATCATTCCGTTATGCAAGGTTTCTCTGGGTCAAAGTATGTACTAGTGCCAATGAAGCCTCTACCTCCGAAAACCGCAGAGCGATCACCGACAGCGGAATGTGCTAAGGGAGAGATCAAGGAGGGAAATAAGGACCGGAGCGACAGCATGTTGAACCTCATCACTGAAAAAGTACGTGTAGTTTTTAAGCTGCAGGACCTGCGGGTGTACTTCGGGTCTGCTTCTGAGGAAGTGAAGTTGTTTCTAGCAGATGAAAAGGGCGAATGTTCTTATCGTGCCGCACAGGAATCTGGGATGGATCCCTTTCCAAATGCATTCTAAGTGCACGTCTGTTTAACGTTAAGCGCTGTTTTTGTATGGTCGACCAGATGTGTTTTGTCTCTGGTTGAAGCTGCAGTGGAGTCCATGAGTCGACGTCTGGGTTCGTAAAGTTTTAATCCTTCAGTAATGGGTCTGTGTGACTGACGCGCCTTTGCAAACAATCCACTGTAATCATTTGACACGACCTTTTGATCCGTCACCTGTACTTGATGAAGAAATTGTACGACAGTCATCTTTAAAAAGTACTGGAACTGGTGCTACGACATAAAGAGTTCCGCACTACGACGTGTTCCACTTGAGCTTATTTCAGTCACTTGAAACGAAATCAGCAATTGATAGAACTGGTTCGTTTTTGGAAGCAATGTTGATGGCAGTTCTGACATAATGTCAGCTCTCGAAGTCGATGGCTACACGTGTATCGCTACGGACGAATGGAGATCCAGGCGCCAGTATCGACCTGAATCTATCAAGGTTACATCTTTGGAGCGAATAAAAATTAGCTAATCACATCGTGGCTTCCAATTGTTGGTACTGAAATTATATCAATTTTCATCAGTAGCCGGTGCATTAGCAGAACAGTTACATTCATTTCCAAGTGTTATGAAAGGCTCTAAATAATGAATTCATTATTAAAATATTAATATTTTCCATTTCAAAACCGCACGAACTATAATTTAAAATTAGTTCAATTTCAGTACCAAGTCTCGGATGGGCCAATGCCGGCAACCTACGCGCGTTTTTGTCAGCTGCTGTCGGTCTTCGGGGTCCACATGGACGTTCTTCCACGGTGGCACTCTTATCAGCTCTTCTCCAAATACATTCCGATTTTCACAGAGCGTGCGTGCCACACAAACTAGTGCCTCACCCTCCGCGACGCTTGACACTCACCTTCGCGACGCTCGGCACTCAACCGTCAACCTGTAATTACGTGCTGTCCGAGCAATTCACTGTCGGTCGACACTGGATAGCCGACGACGTTTCTGCGACGGCGCGTCTCTCTTCTCGACGGACTGCGTTCGGTCAATTTTGACACCGGTCAAATTGCGCGCGTGTTCAGGGCCTAGCCGCCGTAAACGTCTCCCAGCCGGCCTCTCCGAGAGATATTGCGGCAAGCGGCGCATCGCCCACCGCGTCGATCGGCACTCAAGGTTCAACCTGTCAGTACGTGCAGTCCGAGCGCTTGCCTTCTGGTCGAAGCTGGCCAGTCGACGACGTTTCTGCATCGGCGCGTCTTTCTTCTTGACGACTTGCGTCCGGCCAATAATGGCCCCGGTAAGATTTCGCTCGTGTTGAGGGCCTAGCCGCCGTTCGCGTCACCCAACCTGCCTCTCCTTGCAAGATTCCGGGGCCCCAGCCCGTTTCCTGCATCCGGGGACGTCCTTCGCTATTATCTTCGTACCGATTCGTGACAAGGGCGTCGACACTCCGCGCCGCCCTTACCAACTCTTGATCCTTCTGTACTCCCGGTCCTTTGTGTACTCTTGGAAAAGGGTTCCGAGACGTCCTTCGTTTGACATCGACAAATCCCCTCCGTCGTTAAATAGCGCCTGGAGTCTCCGCTGGGATGGATGTCGAACGCAGACGCGAAGATCCTAGTGGGGTGGTACTGTCGTGGCATGTATGCGTGATATATTTGTGAATCATGGTTTTCTGCACGATGCTCCGACGTATTCACTTCAAGAGTGGCGTCCTAAGAACGAATCCGAGATCCCAAGCGACAAGCGAAAGGCGGAGATGAAAATGGATGTCGTGAGGCAAGGGAGTTTCCTTGGTTTGCTTCCAGACACGGAGAACGTTGTTAACGGTTCTGACGTCCATTTCTTGCCGTGATTTCCGAAGGAGTTCCTATGCAGGAAAACGAATGGTTGAAGAAGACAGTCTTACCTACCGTCGGAAATAACTTCTTGGGATGCCCCGTCAACATTCGGCGAATTCTCTGTCGAGGGTTTTACCTCGTCACTTTGGCTTTATCTGGTGGTTCTTACCCGACGCCGAACGACGTGAAAGAGAGCGTACTCAGCTCATACTTCTAAGAGCACCGCTGCTGCGAATGCATTGACACGAAGGACGAAGGGATGGGCCGGCACTTGGTGAGTACATATTTTTCCGGACACTGGCTGTGGGAGACTTTCAATATGCTCCTGGCGGTGACATCTCCTCGTCTTGTTTATCTTTGCGAGAGTTCCTTGCTGATCTGCCGGAGATTATGGACTTCACAATGGTCGTTATGATGGGCCTGGAGATCTCGGATCTGCATGAGATGATTTTGGCCGAGCGCGGGTCGAAAGATGGAGGTCCAATTCGTAATAAATCCCCGAGGTCGTCAAACATCGCGCCAGATTTTCCGATCGTGAAGGGATCCCTCAAGCGGCCCCGAGGAAAGTCTGAGATTCGGAATATCTACAGACTTACGCGGTTGCATTTTAAGCACACTGATTTTTCTCATGCTGGGTTATTCTGTTACAGACACTCGTTGGAGAAGATGCACGGTGTGAAAGGGGAAGGATATGGCAGGGACATGCCTACCTGGCTTGTGGAAGCGTTTGCGCCAGAATGTCGTGCTCATTTGTTTGTTTCCAGAGGAGTTCCTCCAACCATGATAACACCTTAGATGGAAACCTTTTTGGGTGTATCCGTGATCTCTTTGGTTAGACTGTCAACCATTCTTGTGCTGCAGGACTTGCTCCATCTGGCTCAGATTGGAAGTGGATTTGGGATGAATCACGAAGCTTGTTCCAAGAAAATCGGTGGATGGGTCGGCTTAAGTCTGCTGACTTTGTGCGTGCTTTAATGAGACCGTACTGTGGTCCGAACTTTGAACTCCGCGGGTAGGACCTGCACTCGTTCCACCAGCTGTGGCAAGACTCGCTTGATGATTAAACGGACACTTTAAGTGAAACTGCTCAGTTCCAGGGAAATGACGTCCTTCTCTTGCTTTTTGGGGGCATTTTTATTCACAGAGCTTGTCCGAGGATTCGCGAACTGTTTAACAAAGTAGGTCGGCTGGGGTGTTATGATGGCGAGCTTTTGGGAGAGTTTGGGGCTAGAAGTGGAGTTCTTAACACTTCCAGTCGAACCGTTTAATGGTCAAAAATGCGCCATCCTATGTGTCTCTTGCACGATATCATTGGGTTTAGACGCTTTCACAGCTTCGTCGCTGCGAATGAGGAGGCGACGAAATCTGCCATTTTGGAGAATAAAGATGCGTGTCTTCTGCGCTGAATATATAGTTCTTCATGGAAAAGAATTCGTTTCTCTGATAGCTCGGGTGTATTCTGCTGGAGGAATAATCGCCTGTCCTAGCTGATAAATACAAGTTCAATCTCAAGAAATACAAAGCGCTTGCCGCAAGCTTGGTGATGACAAAGTTCTTCCACCAAAGCCTTTAGATTAGTGCGTGGGATTAATACTCCGCCCTAGACGGCAAGAAACTGCTGAAGTATGCCTCATTATCTCATTTTTGCTTCGCGTCTCACCCGGAAACTCTTCGCGTCGATCCGCAAGTGCACGCTGGCGATGTGCTTACCACCATACATCGCTTCGCCTGCATCTTCTTCGAATGCACGCAGCACTTTTAGAAAAGAAAAGCAAGTACTGAAGCTGTTAGTTCGGTGATGATTGCGAGTTATGAGGATGGAGAGAGTAGTGGGAAAGCAAGGGCCAGTGGCGAGGCAGAATTACGATAAGCAGACCAGAATCCTGGTTATGCGACCAGTTCAGCTGAGCATGGCGACATGAATGGTGTGACCTCTCTCACATAAGTCGAAAGGGATTGTTTCATGGCTCTTCCTGGTCGCTGTGCCTCGTCTGAGGGTCAGGCCCCCATCGAAGTCGAGGCTCGAGTTGAATTTGTTCGTGTAGAGAACGAAAAGGACACTCCTCCGTATTGTGAGTCATACTCTGATCGCGTTCAGGCCTAAATCATTCAATTCAAGCTAAAAAGAAAACACGTTCGAGCGTGAGGCGCAAGACCGTGTCGCATCTTATATTTATGCTGGTGGCATGAAATGCAGAGGTTGCGATGCAGCAGAGTGCGAAGGAATAGCTGATTCGGAGAATAACGCCTTTCCCGAAGGCGATGCTATTGCTCTGTGTTTACGCGACGGCGTTTCTGATGCGCAGTCTGATTCTGCTGAGACAAATAGTACTAAGCGCTAATAGTGAAGCGCAGTTCTCCACTGGTACCGTCGCTCGATTAGAGCTCTGTTCGGGTGGATAGCTTCAAATTTTATCCATTTTGAAGAGTAAAAACACGGACTGAGGCGGATGGAAGAGGCTAAGAAAACGGCAGCGGAAAGATGGCGGCACAACGCCGTGCTAGATTTTCTGAGACTTGGTCGGGCCACGGATGTTTTTTTTCAAAAAAATGGTTTTGGGGTGGGCTCGGAAAGATAATATCGGGCCGCGGAATGGTGACGGAATGAGGTCTGATTGGGACTCTGGCGGAATGG
>JAULCF010676580.1:0-10255 GCA_032361265.1 Devaleraea mollis | reverse complement strand
AATGGCAAAGGGCCGTCCTCCGAAGAGTTGCTCGAAAAAATGACAGGTGACACAAGCTGACACAAGCTCGGTAGAATGAACGGTTTAGATGTTCCGGATTTTAGTAGCGAAAACTTGAGCAAACCTTTACTTAAGTAGAGTTTTAACTACATAAAAGTGAATCACAGAATGGCAAAGGGCCGTCCTCCGAAGAGTTGCTCGAAAAAATGACAGGTGACACAAGCAAGTTTTAAAAAACTAAGTTGATCAAAGCCGCTAGAATCTACTGGGGTAGGATTCAGTAACCGCCTAATCTCAGTATCGATGCCAAATTGGTTTCTTCTTGAGAAGCAACAACTTTGACATTGTTGTTGACGTCCAAATTGTGTTCTAAAACAATATCCATGCAAGTTGTCTCATTTCTTTTTCAAACCCGTCCCATGGTGAAATGTAGGGCCCGGCAGAAGACGCGCAAAAAGAGAAACGAAAAACATGGCGGCAAAAAGACAGCCAATCACGAGGGTGTGACACCTTTGGGTGTGAGACCCCACGTGATTGGCTGTCTTCGAAAAAATGGCGGCAAAAAAGTCTTCTTCCAGCCGCATTTTCTTTTGTTTTCAAACTCCCCGCCCGGAGCTTCCATTGCCCGTTCCGCTCCTTACGCTTTCGCCAGGGACGGCGGAAGGATGGCGTCGCGCGCGCGGACGAAGGCTATTGCTGCGCCGGCAGAGGCGGCGCGGAGCGCCAATGACGCCTTTGCTTTCACGCTGGACGCGCCGCCTGTGCTGAGGAAGAAGGCGCGGAGACGGTCGAGTATATTGCTGGGGATTGAGGGCGTTGCTGGGGAGGAGGATGGTGCGAGAGAGGGTGGCGGTAATGGTGTGAGAGAGAAGGCTGGTGTCGGGAAAAGCGGGAGGGGGACAGGGAGTGAGAAGGTTGGTGCTGGGGAAGGTGGAAGAATGGGAAGGGGGGATGGGGGTTTGAAAGTGGGGGGGGTTGAGAGTGAAAGGAGAGGCAGCGGAGGGGCGAAAGCGATTGGGGGTGGGGTGGGGCAGGGGACGTCTGTTGGTGAGCCGGTTTGTAAGGAGATTGCCGGCGCAAAAGAGGCGATACGATCTTCTGACGGGACCGTAGCCAGAGTCGAGACTCGACCGCGGGCGAGAAGGCAAGTGAAGTCGGTTTATATGAGGGATAGTGGAAGCACACGGCCAGCCGGCGGAAGCGAGAGAGCGAGTGGGAGTGTAGGAACACAGCTGGCTGGGGGTGAGCCAGTCTGCAAGGAGAAGGCTGGTATTGGTGGGGCGAAGCGAGGTTCTGGCGTGGGCGAGAGCGAGGCGAAGCAAAGTTCTGGTGAGCGCGAGGCGCCGAGAAGCTCTGTTGGGTATATGGGCGAGGAAACAACTCGGCCGCGAGTGAGGAGGCGAGTGAAGTCTGTGTATATGAGGGATATTGAAAGCGGCGGGAAAGACGGCGGAGGAGCAGAAGCGAATGAGAGCGTGGACACGAAACTGGCTGGTCGTGGTGATTCGGCTTGTGAGGAGAAGACTGCCACGAGTGAGGCGAGGCGAAGATCTGCCAAGAAGAAAGTTGCGAAAGACCCTCAGTCGGTGGGGAGTTCGCGAGGGAAGGCGGTGAATGCTAGAGATTTTGATAGCGGAGGGTTTGACGGCGGTGCGGAGGTGGTGAATGGGTTCGCAACGGAAACGAAGCAAGCTGTTATTGACCATCTACTTTCTAAGAAGGAGGCTAGCGTGAGCGTGGCGAAGAAGAGCTGTGGCGTGAAGGAGACCGAGGTTGACTCTCGGCCTCGGGGGAGAGGTCGAGGGAAGGCGGGGAGGAACTCTACTGGTAGCACGGTGGCAGACATCGAAGAGTACGGTGCGGAGGAGTTGACGCCTGTGGCACAGCGTGAGAAGCGCGAGAAGCGGAGTATTTTCTCGCAGGTGACGGCCGCTGCCTCCTCTGCGGATGGTGAGATCAAGTGTGGGAAACGAAGTAGCCTTGACAGTACGCCTGTTGTAGAAGCTGCTGCCCTGGGGCGTAAGCGACCGCGGAGTGCCCCCGCGGCCATCGAGAGCGCCGCTGGGGCCGCCGGCGAGGACGCTCACTCGCCCGATATCGATGTGAAGACCGCGGTGGGTAGGCGGAGATCGGTCTCGCAGCCGGTCGAAGTCGCAAGTGTTTTGGAGACGGGACTTGTCGGGAAGGAGGCTCTGTGCCAGTCGAGGCGAACCTGGCGGGGATACTGGTTCGGAGCAAGTCGCAGTTCGCGATGCTGCTGTAGAAACTTTGGTTGTATTGTCTGCAATGTGTACGGATGCGGATGACGATTCTGTTGCTGTAGCAGCGATGTATATCGGAAATGCTGGCCAGGTTTCCGCACCGGACTTACCTGCAGTCCTTGAGGAGACACAGAGACAAGAGATGCAAATAGACTCGCCTGTTCGAAAAGCTGGCATTTTGAACGAGGCACCAATTGCAGCTGACGCTATGATAGCTGCTACATGCACTGATCAGCCAAGGCCTGTTCCCCATGCGCGAGAAATAGATAAGGTGGATATGTTTGGAGATGTGAATGCCACACCAGCCAGGCCCTCATCTTCATCCCGGCGTCGCGTGCGCTTTGACCCGGCGATTCCTTCCACACCGACGGTGTCGAAGCCAATTCTGAGGGCGGTATATACTGCGCGAGGAGCTGTGGCAGCCTTCGCCGCCAGTTCTCCTCGGAGAAGGAGGATCGACCCTGAGGCACAGGAAAGACGGAGGGCGGCTGTCGCTGCTGCCGCCGCTGCTACCCCGATAAATGTCACTGCGGCTGTTGATGGGGCAGAGACACCCGCTGAGCGCGCTATTGTAGATCAACTGCAATACCTCCTGGACGGCGTCACGAACGGTGCGCATGCGAGCGTTACTGAAGGCCGTCGTGGACGAAAGAAAGGAGGCGGCGACGGAGAGCAGGATGATCACGTGCTCATAGAAAACCTTGTGAAGCTGGCGGAGCTGTTTTTGAAAATGGCACCCCCACTGATGGAGCAACGCGCAGAGGCTGCGGCAGAGGTGGCGGCTGCTGACGCTGCGGCGTCATCTGCTGATGACTCTGGGACTATGGCCAAAGCAGAAAGCGCAGCTGCTCAGGCCGCTGAAGCTACGAAGGCTGCCAACAGTCCCAGTATGTTGTTGCGGCTGGGCTGCGGAGACGGTGGTGGAAGTGGGAATTTGATGGAGCAAATTGTCACTCGTTTGCTAACGCTCCGCGGGAGGTCTGTGGATGTGTGCTTGCTGGTTGGTACAATCATGCTGATTCTCGCGCGGTCAGACGCCAATGACTCTTTGTTCGGTAAGGGCCAGATTGCGGTGTTGGTGGATTCGTTTTACAAGGTTTTGCCTGCTATTGCCAATAGTCTGGCGTCGGAGGGGAGTGAGCGAAGTGGGTCGTCTGGTGCTAGTGGCGCCACCGGAGGCGCCCCTACCGGCCCGAAGAGGCGACGGCGTGGGAGACTGGCTCGAAAGATGGAAGCCCGGTCAGCAGCCGAGAATGATAGTATTATTTGCCGGGTTCTCAAGCTGCTTATTGGTGGCTGCGGCCTAGAAGCGCCGGCTGCTGAGCAAATTACTGATGACAGGTGCAGCGTTGCGTCTTTGTTTGGCATGGCGCTTGCGGCAGTCCTGGAAGTGAACCCAGGTGCGCGGAATATGATGACTGAAAGCCAGCGTATTCACCGGATTGTTGCCGTTCTGATCCAGTCGGAGAAATTGTGCCGCGGCGCTCGTGCAACAAAAGAGCGTGCTGTCGGGTCACCTGCGGTCGCAGTTGCCCTTCGCATTCTCGAAGCCGCTACTTTGCATCGTGGCTGCCAGGACCAGATTGCGCAGGAGAGCAAAATTGTGGAAGCGGCTGTGTCTGTGCTACAGCTTGGTGACATTGCTCGGGAAAGAGATGTAGCTGCTTCTCGTGTGCAAACCAAGTCTGAGCGCGCTGCTAGTGGTGATGGCGATGGAAGTGACGCCGGAAGTGACGTCGTGGAAGCGGCTCCTGTCCTTGTCCCTCGCCATGACGATGTTTCGCTTGCCGATGCGTTGCGGCTGTGCGTCAATCTCACACACGACTGCGAAGTGGGCCTGAAACGATTTGTGTCGTGCGGTGGTGTGAGCACTGTCTTGGATTTGATTGCCTCGCCGGCAGTTTGGCCTCGTCCGGACTCATTGGCCCCTGACTGTCTGGCGCTGAAAGAGATGTACGATATCCGCGTGCTGAGCTTGGCTCTTTTGGCGAGCGTCGTGTCCCAGAACAAGAAGGCTTGCGGGCAATTCCAAAATTTACAGACGCACGGCGTAGCAGAGCGAGAAGGCGGTGCTGTGACTTTTGTTCTGGAACTTCTCAAGCTCGTCGGCGATGATTCAGCCACTCCCGCCCCCCCTGGCAGTATTGATCAGATTAGCGCTGGGCCTGTCAAAGGAACAGACGATATGGACCTCGACGACTTGCCTCCTGTAGGCAAATCTGGCCAAGCTGCAGAGACTGGTGCTACTGATGAAGGAGACGTGAGCCGTAGCTGTATGGAGCAACGTGTTGTCACTGGCTATCTTTGTTTGTTACTCGGAGCGCTGTCAGTCTCTTCTGTCGAGAACCGGGGTTTAATTGAGTCTGCTATGCCGGGGGCTAGTCTTGCGCCCATTGCGGATGTCCTCGACGAATTCCTAGGCTTTCACCATGAGCTTGGTATTGTGTCGACTGGCGTGGACGAAATGTATCAGAATATAATTGTATCTATAAGGGACGAGGATGATGATGATGATGATGATGCTGATGATGATGCTGATGATAATGGTGGTGGTGGTGGTGGTGCGCGGCAGTTGGAAGCCGCTGACGATTTTGGCCTTTCGATGGCTTTGTAGGTTACCGCTGTATGACGGGAACGGATCCCTGTCTGAAGGTGTGTGAGGGCTACATTTTGAAATGCTCGGATTGCGTGGAGGATGTGGACGTAGCATTAATTGTCCTCGCAAGTTAATGTCGAACTAGCAAGCTACTGTAGGTAGATTGCTAGGACCGTGCGCTTACCCGACACTTGCTCAAGTACTGGGGTCTGCAATCTCGACGGGGGAGTAGGAGCAATAAACACGTCCCTGGAAAGTTGCGACCTTGTACCGAAGCTCTTTTTTAAAGAGTTAAAAACCAGCTCTTCATTACGACAAAGAACACCGAAGTAGATTGGAGGGTAGCGACTTGGTACAGACGACACGCACGTACTTGGACAAGACTAGCGGAGAAGTCCATCCATTTCGTATTCTGAGTAGAGAATACGGCGCTGGAACCGGTCACAAGTCCAACATCCCAACGCCCGCTGCGGCGAAAAATAAAAGCGTACCCAGCAATCAGGAGACTAAACGCGCTCATTGACCACCACCGAAAACAGAAACAGACGTATGAATTTACAAGTTCAAGAAGCCCTCAAAACCCAAAGCTTATGCCTTTGCGCCCTCTTCATGGATGTACGTAAGACCGCACTTGCCGCAGTAAACACGGTCGTGGTGCGCTGCCATGAAGATACCAGCACCGCAGTTCTCGTCCGGGCACTCGCGACGCAGCCTCTCGACCTTACCATCGTCGCCGATCTTGTAGTACTTGAGGACGGCCATCTTAACCTTCTTGTGCTTGTGCTTGAGCTTCTTGGGCTTGGTGTACGTCTTCTTCTTGCGCTTCTTGCCACCACCGAGGAGGCGGCCGAGGACGGTGACAGTGGCGCCAGACTCGACGCCGAGCGAGGCGAGGGTCGCGTCGGACGCGGCGCAGCACAGATCGCGCGTGCCGGTGACGAGGCGCAGACCGGCGCCGGCGGCGGCCTGGACCTCGCCCGCAGTCGACGCGTTGACGACCGACAGGCGCCCGTCGACGCCGCGGAGGAAGACTTGCGTCGGGGCCATCGTGGATGGAAAGCGCGGAGAGCGAGTCTCGAGAAGATCAAGCGGCGGTGCTTGACAGTCCGTCCTAAACTGAAGATCGCGCGCTGTTGCAGGGCTCAGGCGGGTCCTTGCCGAGCGGCGAAGTGGGCGGAAGCGTGGGAAGGGGATTGATAGAGATGGACGTCGGCCAGTTTCCCTTCGCAAGAAAGTAAGCGAAATACTGCTTTTCAATATCTGAAAGACATTTACTTTTGGGGGTATTTCTCATATCAGGATCCAATTTCTTCTCTCATAGCCTGAATTGTATTTTGTAAAAGTATTGAATTAAAATGTTGTTTTATTCGAAAATAATGCGATCGTTTCAGTGCGTACACGTGTGGGTCCTTGGGCCTTCCAGCCCGAGAGAAGACCACCTACCGACTTCACTACTGAGCCGTTCGCGTTACAGACGATCTATCTATCTCGATCACTTCCGTCACTTCCCTCTGGTTCCCGATCCTCAAGCGCCTGTCTCCGCAGCGACTCCACG
This sequence comes from Devaleraea mollis, assembly GCA_032361265.1. Classification (NCBI taxonomy): domain Eukaryota; phylum Rhodophyta; class Florideophyceae; order Palmariales; family Palmariaceae; genus Devaleraea; species Devaleraea mollis. Next base: position 3,843 of record JAULCF010676580.1, on the reverse strand, counting down.
CAAGCGCCAGCTCCGACCTGCCGCCGCCATGTTTCTGACGCGAAGCGAATATGACCGGGGCGTCAACACCTTCTCGCCCGAAGGCCGCCTCTTCCAAGGTAAGCAGCTGCCACCCTGTCCTGCCGCCCTGAGCCTCACCGCCCTCTCCCCCCAGCGCGCCCACCTCTCACCAGTCCTCTAACTCTCCCTCCCCCTCCCGCGCGAACAGTCGAGTACGCCATCGAGGCGATCAAACTGGGCTCGACAGCCGTCGGCATCCAGGTGAAGGACGGCGTCGTCATCGCCGTCGAGAAGCGCCTCACATCGACGCTCCTCGTCCCTTCGTCGGTCGAGAAGATCATGGAGGTGGACGAGCACATCGGCGCGGCCATGTCAGGCCTCACCGCCGACGCGCGCACGCTGATCGACCACGGGCGCGTCGTGACGCGCGAGCATCGCTTCACGTACGACGAGGCGATGACGACCGAGTCGTGCACGCAGGCGCTGTGCGACCTGGCGCTGCGCTTCGGCGAGGACGGGAAGGACAGCGACGCGATGTCGCGCCCCTTTGGTGTCGCGCTGCTTGTGGCAGGCGTCGACGAGCGCGGGCCCAGCCTCTACCACACGGACCCCAGCGGCACGTTCTGCCAGTGGCAGGCCAAGGCGATCGGCGCAGGAAGCGAGGGCGCCCAGACGGCGCTTCAGGAAAGTTACAGTAGCAATATGACGCTCGAGGAGGCGGAGACGCTCGCGTTGAGGACGCTGAAGCAGATTATGGAGGCGGCCATCGATGGCACGAACGTTGAGGTCGCCGCTGTTACCACAGAGTCGAAGAGGTTCCGAATCTACTCTAGTGAGGAACTGAAGAAGTGCTTGGGGCGTTTGTAATTTTGTGTAAAAATTGTGACTTTTACTACTGCGCGGCGTCGGCCTGTTTTCGTTTTGCAGAGATATGATGAGGGCCTCTGGCCGCTCTCACTTGAACTAAAGCATGTCATCAGTGTTCATCCCAGTGACATGCCCATCCCGCCCATCCTGCATCTCAGTGACTTGCACATCCCGCCTCTCGCACGCCGCTCAAACGCTTGCTCAGCTAATTCTCAATTTGAATTTACTCCCTTGCCGGCGGCCGCAACACTTATCACCTGCCATCTCCCCCATCCCCATCCTGCACCACCTCCCAGTCCCCTAAATCGTCCCTGCAGAGCGCCAGCAACAGGTCGCCCACACCCACACCCTGCTCAACGAGCGTCCCTTCCAATTCCAGAGGCACGCCGCGATCAGCGTCGCGCACGAGCCGCACCTCGCACGACAGGCCCAGCGCGTGCGCAGACGCCTTGATCAGCGTCGCCAGGCTGGCGCCGCCGGAGAGGTCGAGGCAGACGAAGGCGGTTGTTGACGCGCGGCGCACGCGCACGTACTCGCTCGGATCGGACTCGTCGTCGGCCATGTCTTGAGAGGCACCCAGGCGACGCGGATGGCGAGTGCTTCGACGAACGGTCAGCTGGAAAGCGAGAATGGCGTCTGGGCAGGGAAAATAAGTCAAGTGAACTGTAAAAGCGTGGAGGAGGATCGCAGTGACTTACAGTCCTTACAGTACTTGGTGGCACAATGAAGAAGATGGGACGCTCGTGTGAAAACAAAACCGCCCCCTTATATACTGCGGAAGAGTTCCACTATGAACTACAGATCTATACTTCATCACGCATGCCTCACGTGCCGTATTTTACAAAGTCAAAGTCGCGCTTGTTTATTACTCCACTGCCCTCCCGCCCAACGTCCAAACTCCTCCTAGTCTCGTCAAACCTCGTCGTCGCCGGGCAGACGCTACTAGCCTCTAGCACCAACAATATCGAAAGAACAAAAACGCTGTCTCGCTCGCTGAGCGCAGACATCACATCGCGCTATAGGCCTCCAGCAATGCGCCGCTAGAAAGGGAGGTCGAGAGCGGTGGGCGCAGAGCGGCCTCCCCTGCGTCCCGATTTTCCGTAGCCAAATCGCTGACGTCTTCATAAAAAAGCAAGCCCGTAGTCGCAGATGTCAGGCGTCACGTTTTGTAGCCGGATCGGACGCCAGCCGTAACTCTCGGCGCCTAGCCCTGACACACTCTCCGTCAGCCTGCTCTATTCCTATATCTCACTCTGATAAATATACGCAGAGGCGCCAACGTGGCTCAGTGCGTCGTCGGCGCTTCTTGATCACGTCGGGCGTGATCAGGGAGTCCCGTAGAATGTTATCGAACTCGCCGGCGTCATCAACCGAAGCCAAGCCAAACATTTTAATTTTGCGCTAATAAAGTCTTGAAACAAAAGAAACCCGGTCGATGTCGTATCGATACACCCAATGACATATCCACGCTCTGCAAAAACCAGAGGACTCGGCAAGAACAAGCAGAATAACACACAGCGGCAAAATCTTATGAGATTATGCAGCCTCGAGGCTCGAGGGATCCCTTACAGCCAGAACTTTTTCAGTCCACTTTCTAACGCGAACTCCGACATCAAGGACATCTCGCCATTCTTCCTCACCAGCTCCAGCAGAAATATCATACCTGAGCGACTCGCCTTCTTGTCGAAGCTCGAGCTCGAGGATAGACGAGCAGTCAGCGCTCATACAGAGACCGAGAGTTTGCCGCACGAGCAAATCTAGACGCATTAATTCGCTCGTAGTGGAATGTCCGGGAAGGGACTCTTCGGCAAATTCGACAGACTCGTTGACGGACGGACAGTCTGGGAGAGAGGGAGAGGGGAAACTAGCTCTTCCGCCAGATATCAACTCATTGCTGTAATATTTCACTGATTGCTGAAGCTCGATATTCTCCCTTGCCAAAGCGGCAAGCGCCAGTTTGCTTTCCCGAAAGTCGCGTACGACGTCTGACTCCCTGCTGAGTTTTTGCTCCAGATCCTCGACCTTCTGCCTCAAACTTATGTTCTCATCAGTCAAAGATTGAATGCGTTTCATCGCATCGCCGTATTCCCCTCCGCTTTTCTCTTTGTGCAAAATCAATGTCCCTGGTAACGCTGCTTCAACGTTCCTTAATGCCCCCTTCAGCGACGAAGGTATATCTTCTGACCCTGGCTTCTTCGCTCTCCACATGCAAGTCTGAGACGTGGCGTAGTCGAAAACAAGTGGACACATCACTACGTAGCCACTTTCCTTACTAACCGAAATTGGCAGATACTTACCCAACTCAAAAAGTCCACGAAGAACTTCATCTGTGTTGCCTTTTCCATGTGCGGCTTCTTCTTCATACAGGGACGTAAGATCAGAAAGGGATACTGCAATGACCAAATCGCCAGTAGTTTCCCGCCAATTTGGGATAGCTGACCTGGCCCAGCTCGGCTTGAGCAATCCAATCAATTGGTACAGAGTTAAGCAAAACTGGTGCGTCGAAGCGATCGAGTCTTTGCAAAATTTCAAAGTGCGGTCCAGATTAGTCACCAGGGCACCTGGAATTCCCATCCTCCCGTTCAGTGCCCTACTAACGCCACCCTCTAAATCAGACAAAATTGTTAGTCGAGTAATAGTGCTGTCCAACCCAGCAAATTTCCTCTGAAACAGGGATTCTCCAGCGGCGATGGCGGCCATAGGTAACCCCCCGCACGCATCAAGGACCTTCCTTACGACATTTGACCAGTCGGGATTCATGTCATCGATACAGGAAACGATGCTTTCACCCGCAGCTCGAGCCTCTGAGTTCCAACCCTCACAAAGTAAACTTTCCAACAATGACCTCTCGGCAATAGGAATATCAAATCTGACGGCAGTTGGGCGAGGATAGAAAGAAATAGCCATTCTATATGAGGTGCACACAAGAAATATGCTATCTGACGAAGACAACTTCATAACTTGGGTCAGGGGATC